>JAHZNA010004493.1:0-14726 GCA_027743935.1 Sinodicranocentrus sp. ZH6 | reverse complement strand
AAAAAATGTAATAAACTGAAAATACAATGGTAGTAGATTGCAATGTAAGATGTTTACATTGCGCAGCAGATGGGCCAACAATGAAAGGAAGGAAAATATATATTCTTGGGGATGATTTCATTCAAGGAGAAGTTTCATTTTTTGATATCTCTTCATTTTTATACGTGCCTTAACGGTAATCTCGTTAGGAGTTGTATGCACTCGTGAAGCAAATGCAGCTCAAGTTTATCGATCATGACAGTGAACCATTTGACCTTTTTTGTTAGTCTTGAATGACCGAGTGTAATTAGGAAAAAAATCAGAGAACATGCGACGATGTTGTTTTGCCGTGATATAAGGGCACTTCAAACCTTACACATTTTTCTTAATTTTAAAAGATAAAAAGGTTCAATTTTGCAAAGGTTGTATACAGTCATTATTTTTTACTTGGTGGTAGGTTAATTTAACCTTTGGTCTTTGTTCAAAATCCGAGCATACTCAAACAAGTATATTACAATAGTGTTGAGTGAAACAAGAGCAGGATGCTTAAAACGTGGCAATATTAAACTTGGTCTGACCTCTGTTTATGGGATGGCATTGTCCTGCATTCAAAATATATAAAAAAGACTCATGTATATTACTCTACTCATCCAACGTCACTTAAATGAAATTGAAAGGAGAAATAAGACAGTTAGCGAGAGGCAAGTTGAATGATTCATTGTTTTACGTTTAACTCGAGCCAATCGACGTGTTCTGTTTGTCCTTTCACATAAGGCGAAGGCTTTGCTCTCATTAAGTGATTATGGATGAGATATACACGGATAGTAGAAAATGAACAAAATCAAAAAATCTTTTCTCATCAAAGACTGAAAAGGACACCGATTTTTTCGAGACACTTTGGCACGGTATTTTGCAATAATTATTATAAACATCTTCGTTCAATCAAACTCATCACATCACCACGCAATGTGCTACACACGCATAAAATAGAATTTTAGTTATAACTTATAAACTGCTTTCATATAAATGTTACAGAAATGAAGAGGATTCACCTGGGAAGGCAGATTCAGTCATTAAAATGTACAAGTTACACAAAATGCATATTTTATCTTCTCTCTTATTATTGTGTCATTAATTTCTTAAGAACGTCAAGAGTAGAAGTAGAGTATTTTACATGCAAAACGCTTAAATGAATGGCAATCCTTTCACTCGGGAACTCCCACAGTCACAGACACTAGACGCACATGTAACAAGTACATCTATAGTACAAAGTCATTTCTGCTTTGGTTAACGAAGCCAAGACGTTAAAATTAAAAACGTTTTTTGCATGCAGCAAGTTAACTCCTTGCAAGAAAAAGTTCATTACATATTTGCACAAGTATAGAGTATGTGTACCTATGTCACTATAAGGGAGTATAGTTTTGAAGTAGCGTCATAGCGTTTACCTCTGCTTGGCGTCAGCCTACGTTAAAAAAACAGTTCCCTGTTGGAATGATTCAATGGAAAATAGAGGTGAGTGCACTCGCACGTCAGCATGATAAAATGGTCACCTTATTTCAAGTTATCAATTGTGAGCGCACAGTCTATGAAGGAATTATCAAGAATGAAAATGAAATTAGACTGTGGAGTTTATGCATTCCCTGCGCACAAAAAGATAATAAAACTCTATCAATGTGCTTAAAATTATGTGCATGATTTTCATTTAAAAATTTGTAACAGCCTCATAACTACCCTGTACATGGCTGGATTCACGAGAGGAATAATGTTGCCAAGAATGTTTAGAAAAAAGTGGTACATTATTATAATGTTATTGCAAAAGTGCAAGTGCAATTTGATTACTAGATACAATCTCGAATATATCTTGATCGGGAGGATAGCTTTGTAGAATGTAAACTCTCAATTGCATTTTATGTGAATGCACCCGACAAGGAATCTTTATGAGGAGTCATTATGAATAAATATATGACAGCAATCTTTAATTGATTCTCATATTTTTCAATACTCAATATAGTTCATTTGAGAGGGATTTAGGTAGAAAAGTAGTTCTTGTTCGTAAACACTGTCAACTTTTTGTATCATTGATCATGGTACAACGAATGGAAAATTTTGAAAGACAATAAATCTCCAAAATTATCATGAGTAATGATGTTTGGACGGTTTTTATTTCGTGCCAACTGAGAACTAGCCATTGAAGTTTACTAGGTAGAGATGGAGGTGCCGCAAATGAGGTCTTCCTGGTGTACAAATATGACTTGTAGTGGAAAACCACAGGAGGGGTGATCCACTCAGCGAGATTTTTAGCAGCCTTGTCTTCATGATGATTTCTTACTGAAAGTAAAATGATCAATAAAGGTGGATTCATTACAGAGCAATACAAGAATGTGTGAAGTAACACAAGTTATTTCAATTTCAACATCATCATTGTAAACAACCAGCATACTTTCAGTTCTACTCTGAATAATCACATCAGCATCATAGGCATCATTTAGCTTTTGGTTTTTGTCCTACATCCCAATCCTCCAAGTAATTAGCGTGTTTGTTAAGGATGACTAAAGAAAAACTGAGAAAATAAAACATCGTTCTGGTTTCGCTTATTTACAGTTTTACTGTCCACTTCCTACTGTACAAAACAAAATGATTTTATGACTATTTGTGAAGTCATTTAGCAGTCGATGAAAACAGCATGAGGTATTTACTTATGACCACAGAAAGTAATTAAAGATAGGTATCGTATAAAAGCCATGCGGATGAAATATAATATGCAAACACGTCCATTTGTGGTGAATGTTGTGTACTTGGTTGGCGAGGTATTTATTTGGTTTACCAACAAAACAACTGACAACTTGATTTGTCGTCTTAGTCTTTTGTATGCCAAATAGTTGTTCCTTATGGCTAACTGATTTTTCCGCAAGGAGCTCCCATCAACATGATCAATTGTCTGAATTGAAAATTGGCAATTGAACTGTCACACTGTCAACATTTGATGTGTAGTTAACATGTTCAAGAAATTGCAGGTGTCAAGTGGTCGAATAAGCTGTGGATTTTGGTATGCAGCAGGGTGGTCACAGAAAATGCATACAAAATATAATGTGTGGAGTAAACTTTGAGAAAATATCCAAGTTCGTCATCAAAAAAGTGTAGTCTTGATTTTTGTGGTTATTTCTTATCACAATGGAGCAATTGTTAGCTTTTGAATGTACAAAACAAGAATTCACCAGTTAACGTGTTTTTGTTGGAAAATTGGTACAATGAGGGAGATCAAGTTCTCGGAACCTGAAGGAAAATATTAGACAAGTTAAAAATTGCAATAAACTCCATCATCCTGTCAGAAATTTCCCAAAAACGAGATGATATTATGTGACGGTGTGATGGGGTAGACAATAGGTACAAAAGTTAGACGAGCTTCTTTATTTTCAACGGAAATGACATAATGTGACGGCGACATGATTGAGAAAAGGAGGGTAGAGCATATACACCGCATTATTTTCTTAGTAAAAATAACAATTCAAAAAAATACTCTTTCCTACCTGTTCAAATTCTGGTTTACATTAGGACGGTTGTTCAAATCATAAAAGTTTTGTTTTCTTTGTTGAACAAGACGCTCACTCAAAAATTCTGCAATAGCCTAAAATTATATTTTGTTTTGCCTTCCTCGTATATTTTTTTGCCAGGTTTAAGAATTTTTCCTCGCAAAAAAATATATTATTACTCATGCGGCTAGTTGGGAAAATTCCATTTTTGTTGTGTACTAAAATACAGTCAGTCGAATGGAATGATGGGAAACTGACAATTCAACATTTTAGAGGAACGAAGGGGATGTGCCTAAATGTTATAAACAACGTTGACATGACGTGCCTCAAAGCTACGAAAATTGTGGTTGGGGTTTCTATTCACTGAAAAGGTTTTTTTCCCTTACGCTTTCTGCTTGTTTTAAAAATCATATTTTTTATGTGTAAAACGCAAAATATTGCTGAACAATATGAGATTGTAAAAACATATTTTTTGTTTCACAAGAAAAAATCAACAAGTGTTCAATTAAAATTATCCAGCAATAAGAATTTTTGCCCCTGTAGGCAAAGAAAGGAATTTGGGTGCTGCTTGTTTAAAACACCATAAATTTAAATGCTTTTATAAGTGGACTATGTTATCCCCAGCTTTTAAGACCCTAATGACAATGACGCAATGATTAAGCGGAATTTAAGGATTGTGGCTAGATATTATAAGAGTTTTCATAAAATTATTTTGCTGTAGCAATGCATACATACTAAAACTTCTGTTTTTGACAACACCAAAAGGGTTGGAAGTGTGCAATAAAAACTCATTATTCTAACATTCCACTTCTGATCCCGTACGATTAATGGGAGAATCATGCTCTTGACTTTGTCTTAATGGCATTATTTATTTCGCATAAAAAGTCATGCGTTACATCCCGTTTCTCCTGAGTCATTCGGTAAAAACGCCAAAGCAAAAATTGTAATACCACTATATCCTTCAACTATGTAAAACCATGTGTCATATTGGTATCTACAGAGGAGGTATTCTAAGAAAATTTTGTTTGCATCTGTAGCCCATAATGTACAGTAAGGCACGAGTTTTGTGCGGACGCGTGAAGTCCATTGACGCAATGTAGATTTAAATGGTTTATGCAATAAAGGGTTGATTGTACTTGAACATTATTGAACATCATTGTCACGACACAATCCGGTTGAAATTCGGGTGTGGAGACTGTTTTCATTGAGATCGTGACTTTATAGGAGACTTATGAGAGTCGGATTTTTCTGGAATTGGCTATTTGACCGATAAGCTATGACAAGCACCGGTTTAGAATTTACATTTGCAAAACAGTAGGCTGCAACGTCGTGTACACTTATGTTGGCAAAATTTGCATCATTATAAGGCGCCGTTTTAGGGTGTGCATGAGGAAACTTTTCAACCCTAGTATCCCGACGTAAAATGAGTTAGGTTAGGTTTCATTTAAAATTCAAGATGAGTGTTAAGATATTAAGATTATAAATACCTTGTGTAAAAGATTATCTAATGCAAAGCAACGAGAAGAAGGAGAATAAACTCTTTCTTGTACGACGAGTAATTGTAGATGGAGCAGATATTGATTAACATGACAGGGCTACTTTCATTTACGGAGGAATTTTAATCTAGATTTTTGCGAAACTTTTGGTCTACGAAAATATCTAGAGGATCGAAAGCTAAAAGTGAACTTTGTATTATGTTAGCCAAAGTCCATTGTAACTTGTAACCCTTCCATCACTTATCTGAGACACTAGTTTTTTTCTTCATATTCAGTAACTGGTATATCGCACACGGCACTTTGTATGATGTGATGTATGCGACTAGATAGGTATGCATACAAAATTAACGAATATTAGATACGTGGTTATTATAACGTTAGACCTCATAACTTGCAAATTTTCCACTTTCCCTTTTTCCTATGTTATTAACAAAGGGTAGGCAAGATTCTCGAAAACCAACCTTCGAATAGGGTTTTTTCTTTTAGACATGCAAAATCCTACATAATCTTATGTACTCATGCATCACATCATTCATTCATAAAAATTGTAACTGGCCGTTTCTCATATTTGCATGCCATTGCCTTCTTTGAGAATATGCGTTTGCGTATATAATTTTGAAACTGGGGTGAAAATCCCATCCTGTTATCATAATCATCACACTTACATGCAGTATTGGATAAGGATGTGTGCATTACATTACGTCAGCTTTCATGTGCAACACTGCATCATATAATAATGTGTGCAATGTATATAGACTATCATTATGCGTCATTGTCATTCAAAAAATGTTAGATCCTTGATGAATTTGTATTCCAAGATCTACCAAGAGATCCATTATGATGTAAGATTTTTTTGCTTTTCTGCGTATTCGTATTGCAAGCATATAAACAAGCAATAAGGATCTGCAAAAATGTGTTCATTGAAAACATGATACTTTCAAGCTGGTTGATTTCTCAACTGCCAAACCAAAATGTTCACTTTTTAGCAAAAAAATAAATCCATTTAAAAAAAAGAAAATTTGGACATTGGTTAGAAAAAATAGGCCTAAAATAGGCATCAGTGATTGCAACTGCAAGTACATGGCCTACACACACGGACTGTGCTAAATACAATTTGTTGGTAATTTAATTGATTAATGTGACAAGGAGTGCGAGCGAAGATACACATTTTTGCAGAGAAGTTGTGAAGGAGTCGTGTTTAACGAATTTACACGCTATATAACTAAGAGTAAACGTCCAGTTGACCTTGCCTTTCCCATCTAAATCTAAACTAGTCACTTGTTTTGAGTTTTGTAATACATTTGTGTATATTTTTGTACAGGGTTCGTTACTACATCCTTATTGTTGCTCGAGTCTTAATTTGGCATGTGGCAAATCTATAATTAGGGCTCCAGTTTAGAATGGGTTGATGTAAGTATTGCCCAATGGGGTGAAATTAACTGTAATAACTACAATAATAAGATGATCACGCTTGTCCATGGATGAACGTGTTTAGAAGGCGACAAGTGTAATTTCTTTTAAACTGCAGAATGCATTTTTATTCTGAGGTTTTTAAACGTATACTTTAATGAAATATACAAGCACACACCCATATTCACATTTGGTTTCGCTTTAATCACTCCGCACGATAAAGTTTCATAAAGAAATTGTCATTAAATACAAATACAATCCACTCGTACTATCATCGGGATGACGAAGTTTTTTTTAACCAATTAAAACAATTTCTCCTCACGTCAAGTATAAATAATTTTGTATGGATGGCTATTCAAAAACTGCATTTTAGAAAATAAAACAAAAAACCTCTGGGCATGGCGCTGCAGTCCGTAGCCAAAGATTGTACACATGTACATTGTATCTTTACTATTATGCCGATATATAATTTCACCAAATTCCAACATGAAGATGAAAGTTTGAAAGCATGTGTATAGAACACTTGCGGATAAAAAATAGAAATGATCTGATTTACAGATTTTTTCTCTGCAGGTAAGATAGTATTAAGCCTTGGTTTGTCTTGTCTTGTCAAGACCAATGAATTCTATTTTATTACTATTCGTGTGGTTCATTTCCTTAATTCAATTTTCACAAAAGCACTGTGACGTGTGAGTGTGCGCATGCGCTGCGTAGATGAAGAGTAATAAGAAAAGGTTTCAGTCGAAATATTATTTTTAGAGAGACATAAAGATTGCATCGTATTCACAACTCGTGCGGTGACTTAATAATATCACGACGACAATCCCCTCGCCATATATTTTTTCCTCTTAAGTACCAGCCATTACGATTTCATTTCTTTTCCATATTTGTCTATACACATCAATGTAGAATAGAGAGTCGACCTACACGTCAGTGTCGTGAAGCATGATATTTATGAATGCATTTTTTTGTAGGACACTACTACTCTATTGCCACGGACGGAGTGTGACTGCGCTCACTGATCAAAAACAAAATCTCTCTCTCCAAAAATTGGTTCATATAAAATTTTCGAGCTTTGTGAATATCTCAAGAAAAGCGTAGTAATGTGCGTATTTATCAGAAGTAATCACCTTGCCTCTTACTTTATCTGACACAAACATGCCTTATGCGACTGTTTTTAGTTTTGTATACCTGATATGCACATACCTATAGTTATAATTTGTAAAACGCAATGAGCAGCTTGTTTGTCAGATGCGTTGTCAGCCAAGACGAAATGATAGAATGACAATCACATTGCACTTCTGATACACAAATCTCTTTTATTACGATTACTGTGAATTGGATTTTCATGCATGCATGCATATTGTCGTATGATTGGAGTGAGTGATATATTTTTTGTGGCTCGCTATTTATTACTTCGGTATTATTGTGATGCTAATCAAAATCTTTTTGTCTAAAGAATTTGGAGCATGGCGAAGCGAAAAGATTTGGAAGGCATACGCATGCATGCGTTCTGATTCTCCATTTTTGTTTCAGACAGTCATATTAAATATACGAATTATAAGAGGCAGATTTCTTGGCCAAAAAGTCAAATCAAGCAGAATGACAACAGTGATTGGATGACCGTGAGATGAAAAGTTAAGATTAAATTATACAACGAGTCCCACTGATGCTTGAATAAAGTTAAAATATAACTTAAAACATATATTCATATCATGTACGATTTGTACGAACGAAGTACATTTTAAATAACATTTGAATTAAACCACTGGAAATTCAGTTAAGGAGTTTCATTATCGTCACACTTCTGAGTAGTGAGTAGCAAGTGCGTGCATATCACTCACAAACAGCTAAACTGTTAATATTTACTAAATGTATACTTTTGAATAACTTAAAAAACAAACTGGTAACCTCCTAAAACAGTTTAAATAATAGCTTTCCTCTGTACATCGTTAGATTAGGCTATAACAGTAAGTCAGTCAGTAGGTGTTGCAGGTGTCATGATCACAGTCATTATATTTAATCCTACTCAACAAGGAAATCATCATACAGTTCTGGTTGAGGTTGGAATAATTCTCAACCTTTGCAAATGGTGCACACCAGATACTTCACTTGTGATATTTCAACTATTTGCGGAGATGATGATACGTACAAATTTTTTCAAGAACCGGAGCATGAAATCACAGAAGCAAACAATGGCAATGTACTTATGGTTCTCATCTTCACCTCCAAAAATAACTTGAGTGGATCCACTTGTTCATTTTCTACTCTTGCATTATTATACCTGTCTAAAACTGTTATATTTACCTACAAGAAAAATCTTCTCACGAAAATGTATTTCCTTAACTTTTTTTGTTTGTTTCTTGTAGTAAGGGTGGATACAAAAGTCAGACAAGATTTATTGCTTTATCCTTTTTTTTTTGAAGAGGATGTGATTTGCGACCGTAACATTTAGTTCGTTCTGAGAAATAGGGTAAAATTGCCAAAACCCCGAGTGTCGTAGGTATAATGACCATATGCAATTTACCATTCGTCACATATATTCTTTTACCTGACTTATGTCATAATCCGTTGCATTTTTTCGTTCAAGTAATTTTTCCCACTGTAGGTCTGCAACGCAAATACACAAGTTGAATGAAAAACGATGAAACCTAATTAGTAAATTGTATTTATAGTGGATATGCAAGCAACATGTGTTTTATGCTTTATCAGAATCAGAATTTAATGAGGAAGACATGTTTTGCAATTCCTAATATACACATATCGCATTAAATAAGAAATATTTATGTTATCTTTTGTGCGGCGGGACATTTACCATTATTTTTTTTAAACTATGTCTGCATTCTGTGTCAAAAACTATCACATAAGACATTCAGATCAGCAGAACATGTTAAAATTGAATTCCACTGCTAGGTACGCCGACAGACAAAATAGAAACAAAAAATGAAAGCCGCTTTGCATCAACGTCAATAAGCAGATGAGCATTTGATGCTAAAGGAAATTTCAATTTCACGTTAGTGACTAACCTTCGCTACGCACAAGAAATGTGGATTAACCACTTGAAACAAGCACTACTGGCGATGTTGCCATATTAAACGGATTTTATGACAGTGATAATGACGATAATCATGACCAAGCATTGCCAGCTACTTGCCTCATGTGTGGGATATAAAAGAGATGATGATGAGAGAGCATTGAACATTGGAAACTATGTCATTCATAATCTCACTGTCAAAGCCGACTCATCAAAAATGCAGCACATGTGTACTTAATAATGTTCCTGTACTTACGCATTGCAAAGTGAAGATTTTTTTCAGACATGCAATGCATCTTGCTTGTCTTCTTGCAAAACGTCTTTCCCTTTTGACGTGTCATTCCATGCTATTCTCGCCAACTTGCTCTTCCCCTGTTTCTCCCAAAGAAGCAGCGTCAAGTGACCTCAAGGGTGTAATTAACTTTTAAAAACAGACTTCATCTTTTTAAGTACGGTACTCATTTTGACCGTTGTTTTGCTTCAACAGATTCAGTTTGTTTGGAAGCGGAGGTGGTCAAACAAAAGAGCAAACTGAAAAAAGGAAGCGCTTTTGTTTTATCTGCTTAAAAGCATTTCTCATGAATCGAGACAATTCTGCATGGTACATCCTGTTAAAGTTGAGATTCCATTATTATATGCAAATTTAATGATCTCCAAATTACCGAAAAAGTGCATGGGACATGGTTTCTACAAATTAGAATAATTAGTTGGCCATTTAGGCCAATTAGCTTTCGCCAAATCAATGCCTGTAAGTCATTAGGGAATGTTGGACAGCAGCGTCAAATCACAGACGTCAACAAGACCCACCACGTATGTATGTACGTTGTGCACCTCACCGTGTCAATCATAATCTCAATTGTCTATCTGAATAGCGGAGGATTATCATAATCCCTAATTTAGCCGTGTCTTTCATTGCAAAACCGTTACTTTACCCGTTCAATGTGCCGTGTGTGCTGCAACCATTATCATTATGTATACGCGCACCTATATATTATGAGGAATGAATAAAAGGAAGATGCGAACTCAACTCTAAATTTACCAACAATTTTTTCCAACGTGAATGAATGAAATAATGAATTAGCTGAAAGGAAAAAAGTGCCCGAAATTGGCAAAGCCTCTTCATGCAAATTACAGGACATCGTACAAATTCACTTTAGTGCCGACATTGAAAATCTCTGCAAAAGGCACAAGGTAATCAGAACACAAAGGAAAAGAGACTTTTTGGTCACTAATCGTAATATCATGCATCAACACACATTTTATACATACATCATCTTGAAGAGCTTGATAAGGTTTTTTTATCCTCTTCAGATACTCTTAAAGCACGTCTTTACTTTGTCGTTATTTTTCACATAAAATGCAATCCCACAATGTTTAGTGAACCACATTATATGTAAAAACTATATAAACTGTCATGCTGCTCATGAGTAAAGTGGTAAGCCGATCAACTGAAGAAAATAACATGTATACGTTCCCAATAACTTGCAAAATGTTAGATTGTTGTTATTGAAGAAAAAACGTGGGAATGGAGTCAGTCCGGCTAATTACCTTACCTTGTGCTTCCTTTTTATTCTCTGGCTTGTATGGATTTTCCCATAAAATCCATTTCTTTTTGGCTAACCATCTGATTTCAAGCTTTTACTAAGAGTAAATGTCTATTTATTGACTTCATCTTTATAACTTGACATCGTTGACCGTTAGAGTTTATCTTTTATCATATCTGAATATGCACGAGATTTTTATCCATTTCCTCTTGAGAGCTAAACGTATGCCTATAATACGCCTATTAACGGTACTACGTGGTGCATACTGCATAGAAAAAAGATTCTCCTACGTTTTCAACACTTTTTATACTGCCGTCATCTCTTTTGTCGTTGTACTCAACCTTTTTAAAAAATCTCTTCCTTCAATTTTTTTTCATCAAGGTATATAATATTGTGTGCATAACTCACCGCACGCCCGCGTACATTCCCTCATATTTACTTATCTTTAAAAAATGCACATTGCACATACACAAGATTAGTAGTACGTGTGGGCAGTTTTCGTTTTTAATCTCTTGTACCCTACGCTCGCATTGGCATGCACAGAAGAAAAGTAGGACTATGGACTGCGCACATGTGCCACTTTAATAAGTACATCAATGCTAAAGTGAAATGCAAAAATGCAAGTTTCTAGCTGGATTAACTATAAATGCTCATATAATGTTCGTGTTTCAGTGAGTAGCATCACCAACAACAGCGTCGTGAGTAAAATTGAAGAAGCTTTTACAGCCCAACATTTACTATGCATTAAACCCTTCTAACCCGAAGCGTACACACAATTTTGTATAGCATAAGGCACATAACTATATGAAGCTCTTTCACCATATCACCACGAACTTCATCCATCATCTTTTATTAAAAAGCTATGCAAAGATTGCAGCGTCGGCGAGAAAACAATAGTGCACACATGTACATGTTAGGGGGATGGGATGCAGTTAATAAAGTAAACGTATTTGAATGTACGTAAATGTGCACATCCTCGTAAATTACGTGTGCTATGTGCAAGTTTTGCTGCGTTTCTGCCCACGTCAGATGGTTAACTTATTTATTTGAAATTAATATTGTTTGAAGAGAAATACTACATTCTATGCTACCTTATCAGATAATGGAGTTACAATGGGATAATGATGATTTGAATGGATGAATGAATGCTCTGTAATAACACGCTATTCCACGATGCGATTCGGTCTCGGAAAGAATGAAGATGATTCGTTCAGTTGATATTGTTGAGGGAAAATGAATGAAAAGTGAAATTGGTTTTGTTGTTTACTTAAGGCATCCGCGTTTCTTATGTATGTTTAGCGCTTGTAAGTTAACATTTTACAGTTAAATATCGACTGAGGAAACAATGGAAAACAAAGTGAACAAAAATGTATTTTTAAATTAACTTTATTTCAAGTTTGGTCAGGTAGGTTGAAGTTTTTTTCCTCTCAATACATGCTTCAAAGGAAGTGTGGTATTTTGTTAGTAAATAGGTGAGAAATAGCTAAAAAAAAATTCTTTAAAAAAAGCGAGAATAAAATCACACTGAGCCAAAAATCCTTCCGCTGGCTATCTTGCTTTTTTGAAATGCTTAGCAGAAAATTTGCATTTTCTTATTTTTTATTCTTCTAAAATCTATTTCTAATTGAAACTCGTGTTTGATGAATGAGCTATAAAGATTGTAAAACGTGAAAAGAAAAAATAAACGACATGCTCTGTTGACTCCGGGCTCCTAATTAGTATTCTCGTTTGCTAATTAGCCGAACAACAGTTTGTTTTCTTTCTTTTGTTGAAATGTATTTCTCTGAAGGCTCAACTTGCACTTGTATGCAGGAAGAAACCCTCTACATGAGAATCATGAACATGTGTGTCTGTCACATCATTTTCATTTCCTTCATTGAATGATACGTTTTTACTAAAATAGAAACAGAAACTCCGTGAAATGTACTCATCCTCATCAAAGACACTTTACCTCACTCAATCTCCTCCATTCATTGCCAGCCTACTTAAAACACTGGTAAGGGAATAGGTGTGGAACGGCTATTGTTTTGTTTTTGCTGTTGAAATTGCTTTAAAAGGTGGTTTGCGCTAAGAGTTTTCATCTTCAAATCCACGTCTGTCTATTCTCCACTCCACGGTTGGCTGACGGAATAAAAGTATATAATATGCGCTCGGTAAGAAGAAAAAAAAGTTGTGCTCTATCCATATTGTATTGGGTATAGATAGAGTATGCACACAAGTCGTTTTTCTTTATATAAACTAACAAATATTTAGGTAACTACACTAGCCTGGTGTTGGTACGGTTGGGAATGGATTTTCCGCGACGTTACGTTCGTTGGTGGTTGGTACAAAGGGATTTTTTTCTTTTTCATCAATTAATAATAGCCTGTATTAAGTCGCTTTTTTATGATGTTGCATTTTATAGAAGACGTACGTAACTAGGTTTTTGGACTACTCATTATTCACCTCTTTTTGTGTATCGCATCGCTTACTTGCTCAAGCAAAGTAAAACTGGCTTGTGTGGAGAGCACGAGGAAGCGTTAGAAAAAATTTAACGAGTAATTTTAGATAAAAATCCCACTTGTGCAGTCTAAAAATGGTAGAGGATGTAAAAGTACATGATTCTTATAGTAGCAAAATGGCGGACAGTCGTAAAGATACATAGTCAATGGGTTATAACTTTAATACTGTTCCGTTGTAAAGACTTTTCTTAACCTTTGTGAACTGTGAACTACTAAATAGGGATGTGCATAGAAAATTTATTAAGGCATGGGTACCTCTTATTTACAATTAGTCAGCATTTGGTCCTCCATCTATGTGTGTATTATCCATTTCTTGGATTTTCAGAAAAAATAACTTAATATAGCAATTTAACAATATATACCTAGGTATGGGTATTTCCGAGACGATGAAAAAATTATTTACAGCATAAACAGTGCCAGAAAGGGCATTGAAAAAAATTGGCACTGTAAACAGCATAGTATCCTGAGAATATAGCCATAAGTATGTTTAGGTAATATATTGTTATCAACAAATCCCAAATTCTTAATTTTCCTGTAAGTTGATTTTCTTAATGCTTGGCCTTGCATACGTATATGATTAGGAATGTAGTTCAAAACACAGGGTAATATATCATATTTTTTCAAATGTCAGTGAGCGAAACATAATCTCAGGCTTGAAATTGTGTAACTCATTTCCTGAAAAGCTATTCTCTCAAGTTTCTCTAATAGTGCCGTGCCGTACTGAGGTGAAAAAATTGCTGGCCTTGAGGCTCAAAGTATAAAATTATGTTATTCTAGACACAGGAAAAAATTTAGAAAAGGATGAAACCAGGTTTTGGAGATGTTGATGAGTTGATAATAATACGATAAGAATGAGAAGGATGAAACAACAATACTAACAACAGAAGTTAACCAACAAGTTACACAGAAGTAAGTACGTCTGCGTGATCGTTTGTGTAAGTCATTGGTCACGACAACATCAAAAACAAAAAAAAGTTTTTGGCTAACGTCCGACCAACTCTTTGTGAAGTCCATGTGACTCGGAGCTTGTGCCATACTTAGACAAACATATTAACATAGACAGGCTATTCCCATGCTAATCAAAATCTGGAGTCCTAAAATAGTGTTAATTGCTAATTTTGTCCTTATGCCGGGCGAGTTTCGACGACGACGTAAATGCGTATGAATCAATTAAAATTATCGTATTTTGTGCAGCGATGATGACTTGAATAGTCATCTACCCTTCACTGTTA
>JAHZNA010004492.1:0-13566 GCA_027743935.1 Sinodicranocentrus sp. ZH6 | reverse complement strand
CTTTGACTTTCACTAAATTCCCAATGACTCTGTGGACCTCCCTAAAGGATGGTCAACCTCACCTCTACACAAATCCCCTCAAAGCCTTCTCTGTGAAGCTATATTATATCTCCTTTTACAATTTACAATCCACTCCACAATGCCACAGCAGAGCAGTCAGTCAGAAGAGGTAGATTACGAATTTCTATATATAAGGGGGTTCTCATCAATGTTTTAGGAAGAATACCTAAAACTACGGACACAACAACAGCAACAGCGCATCAGTTTGAGGGTACTTAATACTTATATGTAGCGTATAACATCGAATAACATGCAATGCATGCAACTAATGCACAAAAAAGGAATACATAAATTGAAAAAATTAGAATATTAGAATACTAGATATATTATATACTTTTACTTAAACTTCTGCATGGAAATGTACGTAACGTAACGTACACATACTAATGATCTTCCTTCCTGGTAGTACATTTATCCTTACGAAACCATACACACGTATACAATACTTTAGAGTTTCTTGGCGAATGTTGGCTACGTCCGCTATTAGCCACTTGTAGCCGAAAATTGAGAACTTAAAACCATGCATATGCTACTATTCGCAGGGCGGCGTGAAAATCGCTTCTACATGAAGTGCACTTTCTTTTCACTAAAACTGCGGCCCGTATACAGATAGCTAGGAGGATATTGCGTACAATACATATGAAAAAGATGCATAGAATGAGTGGATGACCATGTCCATCCTTAGCACAGTTGTGCGATGCCGTTTTTACGTGCGAAAGGAACTCCTTCTTTTTACATTGCAGCAAATAACCATCCCACAGGCAGCCCTTGTCGAATCTAGGCAATTCAGAGAACGATCTTCTTCATTACGTTTTTGGCTTACAAGAGGTGAGTTAGGTTTTTCTTTGAGTTTGTACACATTCACTATTATCGCAAATCTACGACTTTTTATTAGGCGAATTAATATTTAAATAGTGTCCCCCAGTATTTTTAATGATTAGGAGTAGGCTTTTATATAAGTAGTTATCGAAGTACAGTTATGTAATTGGAGTTAGCTAACCACATACTAGTTTAAGCTGAAGTAGAACATTATAGCAAGGTTGGAAATGGAGGAAACCCAATAGGAAATTATTTTTTGAAAGTTAAATGGGGCAATGAGTTCAAAGAGTTTAGTAGGCATGATCAAGAGTGTCATTTATTGTTGTCAAGTTATTGATTGGAGTTTGGAGTAGTTTGGAAAGAACGATAGATAGGGTTCAGAGTAGTTCAGACTCGAGTCAGTGAGGATATAGGAATAATCCACATTTTTTCTGTTGATGTGGATACTCTGAATACTGAAGGTGTATTTTTCTTTTACTGTTTCGCAGTTTGCAGGAGAAATTAAAATGATGCAGCCTACATTTCACGGAGTTTGGAGAAAAGAAGAACTCACGTGAATCTCTACTTCACGTCCCTTTTATTGCAGGAGAACGATGGTCCATTTGATTTGACCATGTCCTTTTAGTTTAATTGTATTTTGTTTTGAAAACTCGAATCAACAGTGGATGAAAAATTGTACGCGTATAATTGGCCTGTTTCTTGTAAAACTTGCTGGAGCTTCTTATTGTCATAAATAGGTTAACATTTATGACATGTCCAAATTCGCATGTCTGTTCGGTAACAGCACAGCCTTATTCCTGCTTCATAAATAACTAGAAGATTAAAAGTACGTTGCTCCCAGGGGAAGCGAAGCAGCGTTTAACATAGCTATTTACAAAAGGAAGAAGAGGGAAGAATTTGTCGTCTCTATAATACATTCAACATTGTATACTGACATCAGTTACTTCATCACATCAGCGATAAGGATTCAAAAAGAAGTCTTCTTCAGTCATCATCAGTCACTCAATATATTTTGAAGGTGAATATTCTTAGTAGCAATTAACTCTCCCAAAACAATTTCACGGTACGTTATCCTGGAAAGTAAGGCAGGAGCTTAATATTTCATTTATAAACCGCTCAATCGTGACGTCTTCGTCGTATTGCAGCCACTGTTGAAGTTGAAGACGGGCGTTCTTTGACATAACTTAATTAGTTTTATTATTAGGTTTTCTGCATTAGAGCTCATCACCTTTGTAAGTTGATTGAGGCGTTATTTATTGTACTAATTTTCAACTGTTGTCATTTTAATGGGAATTTATTAATCTAATTTAATAGTAATCGGTAATTAAGGTCAAAAATGTATTCCTGTCATAAGACTGCGTCGTGTTTAAATGGTGTCATTCTGCATTAAACCATTTTAAGGTGACAAAAGAAAATGGTGTCCATATGGAAAAACGTTCATTGCTGCGATAACCATTCAACTAGGAGACACGGTGCAAACATGGCGTCTATGTTATAAAGGCATTTTTATCCTCAATTCCAAAATGGGGATGTAGTGTTATAACAAAATACAGTATGCTATGTTAGTCTTAAAGTGAACGAAAGATACTTATCACAATTTCGCCTTTTGTTATGTTGAGAAGTGCATGTAAAACATTCCTGTAGAGCTGAAAGGCATGCGAAAGTAGTGATAGGCCTGTTGAGAAATACAGAATTTCACGTTTATCATCATCACAGTCGAGGAACATTCAGTTTCAGTCAGCGAGAATACAGAAATACCTCACCTTACCTTCAACATATACACAGTGTGCATGCCTAAATAGACAAAACTCTTCATGCTATGGAACAACGAAGCTCCTACCTCGTTCGTGTTAGACAACACAAGCAGGCCCTACGCATTTCTGTTTGAGCACATTTGGTTTGGTATATGTTCTTCGAGTTGGTTCAGTCAGAAATAAGCAAACTGAATCTCAATCAATCGGAATAGGGCTCAAGTCGTCGACATTCCAAATCTCTAGCACACTAGAAGTAGTAGGATCTGCAAAAACAGAGCAATAGAGCATATCATGAACATACATTTATTGCACCCTTTCTGTGCTCTCATGATGGGAACTCGTTAGGATTGTTACTGAAAAGAGTGTTGTTTGAAGATCTGTCTGTACTCTGTACCTCTACGAGACTATATAGTTTATGTTAGGAGCTCACCAAGAGCCAAGGAAAGTTTGCATGAAAGGATTGTACTGTACTTGTGTCACTGCTGCGAGAAGGTTGAGTAATGAATAGGAGAGTGCTAAAAGTATGGAGAACCATGCACTTTCTATGGACAGATCAACCTTCCACATGCAATGTGAAATTCTCAGTATTTTGATGACGCTTTGTACGTCCCAATCCCAATACCAATATGGAGCAGCTTATTGCATATAACAACAGGATATTTGGAGCTCTTCGTTTACCTCAGTCAAACGAGCCAAGGCGTAAACACACGAGACTAGTGAGAAGTGACCTAACATGTAAATATGACGATATGAGTCTACTTTGTCTTTGTGCTCCACTCCATGTGGCTTGGCATTGAGTTAGGAATCATGAAAATGAAAGGCGATGGTAAATGGCGTTCATGATTTTTTTTAATACATGAAATTAATTATGTAAGACTGAATTTATCAATTTTAAATAGAAGTTTAAACGTTTCAAGCTGAAAAAATAGGAACTTGGGAATTTAACTTGAACTTTGAAGTTGTATGAAAACTGAAAACACGACCTTAGCTTGCCGGAGGAACTCGTTGCGAATCTCCAAAAATTCATGCAGTAATTGGTGTACATTTTTGTATTTTTAGCAATTGATAAAATAATTGGCAAACATTAAATTGAGAATTGAAATACAATTTACAACATGCTCAGCGTGAGCGTTTATTACAAGCATGTGTATTTTGTCAAGTGCATTTGTTTTTGTGATGAAGTGGTAATTTGAGATTGAAAAAGTCCGGATATAATCACAGTTTTTAACAAATGTCATGAGATATGTAGGTCATACCTCTGGAGGAAAAACTGATTTTCATTGAATTTAGCGAAGTAAGGTGGTGCGTGCATGCTTAAAGAAGCATCCTGTATTTTATGAGTCTGGGCTTACGCTATAATAATAATTGATACTAATTCAATTTATAAAACTGCCTTTCTTTCTATTCACAGATTTAATTTAAAAACCCCTGCCAAAACGTCAAACGTGAATGTCCGTGGAATTAGTGGCTAGCGGCGTTGATCCTTTTAGGAACTTACTCAATTACCGTGATGGTAAGCTTCATTTACTGATTTATCATGAAAAAGTTGTCTTGCAATTTTGATGAGCTGAATGTTTGATTTTCTATGCATTGTAAATTGTAAAAATAATCATTGCGAAACAACATTAATCCCTAGCCACGCATTGACCCTGAACGACTTTTGAAGTGTCTTCAGCCACTACTTGAACCGACATCCGGAGCAATTAAATCTTGTGAAGAAGTAGATAAAATATTTGGGTAACACTTTTTTCTTATCTTGTTTTATGGCGTTGGTTGCTTGTTCAAAATGTATGTACATAGTTTTGTCTAATACTTCTGTAGTTTGAAATTTTTGTGATTACACTTGTAGATTCGAATCTACACCGCTTTAAGGAACTTTTCCTGCTGTTTGCTTCCTTGTAACTTCACACTTTTACCTCTTCGAGGACATTAATAGACTACGGTGTATTCTAACCAGATTTATGGATGTTGCATGCAGTTCCATTACTAATATCTCTTTTCGTGGAAACTATCGCTTTATGTGGGTGCTTTCCGTAGAAAGATTGATAACGCTGTATTTTTATACTGATAATGTAAAAATGAGGGCAGTAGAATTTATAAATATTTGTTTTTACTTTTTCCAGGTTAATGTCAAAATTTTCAAAGAAACTGGTCAGTAAATGTATATATATAAATATACTCAAAGCCTCCCATCCAACAGTTCTTGATTTGTACGTTCATTAGACGAAATATTTAAAGTATTATATACGTAATGCAAACATTCTGGTACCTTATTAAGCAATTACTATTTCTTCTAGATTTATGCAAAGGGGAGGCTGGAGTTTAGTATTTACTTGGGCAAGTGAGGGTGCTACCTCGAAGAATTATCCGTTATTAAAAGAAATTGTAGCACTTCTTTTATTAACTCCTACAACTGTACCACGATTGAAGGAAAATAAGTTTCCTGTATTAATCAAAAGTCTTTCAAAGGATTGCGAGGACGAAGGTAATTTTCATTCTTTCTGTTATTGTGCATCTGCACGAACGAATACATTTTATGTAGTATGCTTAAAATATTTATGGTTTCCGTTTGGTATGCTTTGCAGAAACGAAGAATTTAGCGAAGCAAGTTGTAGCCAAATGGATAGCTATTGCGAAAAACGAAGAGTCGCCAGCGTCGAGAACTGAGCAACATCAATCACTAGTTGATATACAAGCACACGTTGCGAGACTACCTATTGATCAAAGTGGTATTCCAGAACTTGGCAATCTTAATATGAATGCAGATGGCTTGCTCAACATCGATCCTTCAATAATGCCAGATGCAGAAAACCAACTTATGGATTTTGATATTAGTCACAATGACTTACCTGACATTGACTTTAATTTAGATATTTTGAGCAAAGTTGTTGATCAACAGAACTTTGATGAAATTACACATGAAGTTAACCCAGTCCCAATGGCCGATTCGACAACTACTAAATCTGAGCATGCGAATCTTATGGTAGCTAATCATAACCATAATCCCTCTATAAATTTGTCTGCCCCCATCTTGCAACAGCCTCCGCCAGCAAAAGAAGAAGTTATTGAGATGATACAAGTACAACCAACGCCAAAAATTTTGATTAAAACTATCGGAGGTCAAAGAACAGTGGTTCAGGGTCTAGGGTCAATAGCTGCTAACACGCCTGAGGGTCACTATTGCGTGGTAATAAAGGATGGTAAAAATTATTTGATGAAATTAAAAACAGAAACCAAACCCGCTGCTTCTATAGTAGTTCCGGAATCTCTGACCAATGTACCGATTAAACTGGCTGAAACAAAGCACACTGATGTGGTTGACAGTAAAGAGAAACGAAAAATCTCTAGAAAAGATCCTACTATTTCATCTACAAATAAGCACACAGGAGAACCATCTATTAAAACCTACGGTTCAAAATCTAACTTTTTTGTCAGCAGAGATGGTACAGCAACTAGTAAAAAATTAACGGATCAAGTTATAAAATTAACAGATAAAACTGAAAATAAGGAAAAGAAGATACACAAAGAAAAGGACAAGTCAGTATCTAATAATGAAGCTCACAAAAGATCTAAATCATCAAGTTCGAGCAGTAAAGCTGCTGCTGCAGCAGCTGCCAAACAATTAGAGGAAGAAAAGCTGCGGGACGAAATTCGGAAACAAAAAGCGTTGATGAAAAAACGGCAGAAGGAGGCTGTTAAGCAAAAGCAACAAGAAAAAGACCAAGAGACTTTGAAAAAATTGAATTTGACACCACTATCTGTATCTCCATCTCCATCCATGAAGATTCCTAAAATTCCTAAAAAAACAACTAGCTTCGCTGATGCTATTGGTATCCCCGGTTCTGATAGTGTATCTAATATAGATAAAATAAAGAAAGTGTCTTCTGATAAGATATTATCAAAATCAGAGGATTCTAGTACACCATCAACTCCAACGAAAAAGTTTTATGGAAAACCAGAAGAACCTGAAGATTCAGATAAACCTAAAGAACGGCGTCATAAAGTCAAGGTTTTTGTTAGCTCTAAAAGTAGGTCAGACGATTTACTCAAGGAAATGACCGAAACGGGAAAATCAAAGGCTAGTAAAGACAAAGAAAAAGAGGAAAAGAAGGAGAAAGAGGAAAAGAAGGAGAAAGAAGAAAAGAAGGAAAAAGAAGAAGTAATTTCGACTAATGTGGCTAATATTGCCACTAATAGTATTCTTGCTGTGCCACCTTCATCTAAGGCTGCCAAAAGATTGTCAACAGACACGGTTGAAAAACCAGGTGATCCCAAGAAAGTAAAACTTAGTGAAAGTAAACCCGAAAAGTCCAAGGAAGTTAAAGATAAAGAAAAGAAAAAACCCATTATTGCAATCAAAGAAAGTTCTTTATTCATGGACATTCTAAACGCCAGTAGTGATGCTCCAAAGTCAGCCAAGAGAAAACGACGACCATCAACTAACGAAAAGGAGAAAGGGGATCCTGTTTCACCCGTAGAAAAAACTCAAAAAGGTGGTGAAAGTCCAACAGGTTCATCTGAAGTACAGCCAACGGAGGGGACAATTAAACCGACGTTCAATTTTTATAGGGACACTCTCAATGATTCTGATGAAGATAAGGAGATTGAAGCAAAAGTTGCTGAATCGGTCGCCAATGATCATCCCCAAGACATAGGAAACGATCAGGTTATGGAGGAAGGATCATTTACTCCTCAAGAGAACGATGGAAAGTTGAAAAGTGCTCTGTGTTTGGTTAGACCTCGAAATAGGGCCAAGAAATCTGTTCGCTGGAGGGAAGACGAAGAATTGAAAGAATTTCATTTCTTTGAAATGGACGAGACAGAACGGGTAAATGTTACCAAACAAAAGGATTTCACAGAGCTTAGTCAACATGAAAAGTCGATTGAGAGGTCTCATTCTAATCAACGGCGCAAAGTCAATGAAGAAGAGAGAAATGAATGGCGACTAAGGAAAATCATATTTAAAACTGAGGTATTGCAGCCGCCAATTACTAGTCAAGAAAAGTACATCCAGGAAGAACGAGAAAAGAATGTACTTGGGTTGTTTTTGCCTCCGGGTTCTGTTTTGCCGGATTCCGGCTTAGAACCGGATACCATTATACCAATGGATCGGGCTGAACCAAGGTAAACGAGTTATAAAATGTGTTAGTTTTACCGTTTTACATGGAATACATTTATTATATTTTCGGGTATTTATTTCAGGCTAATTCCTGTTGAAGATGTGAACAGCATTACTAAGGTGTGTGATTATAGAACACATACATGGCCGAACCCGAAAGGAACTCTTGGCTACAATAGTGGGCCGGCGGGTGCCTTGGGATTGGGGATTTCTGAACATGAAAATAGTCCCACAAACCACGCTTTGAATGCCTTTCCGCAATCAATTGATTATAATCCTTGGAATGCGACGCTTGGCTTTGTTGTGCCCCCTGTTTCTGTTCCCATCGTAAGTAGTAATAATAGTATGAGTGAATCAAATACGTATGTTGTTTAAGCTAAATTGACTAAGCATATTTTATCTAAAATGTAATTGCAGATTGGAGATTTGGCCACATTTCAACAGTTTCCTCCACCTGCGAACGCATTAAATATGAATATAATTGGGTCTGCCCCAGCTCCGGTGATGGGCTATCCGAACCCATTTACATTTCCTCCTCCAATCGCAACCCTGAATGGACCCCCTCCAGTCACAATGGACTCATTTGGTGGAAATCAGATTAGAGATGCAAGAATGAATAATTCTAATAGAACGGGGAGATTTAACGATTCTGATCAGAGACGAAATTTTCATGGTAGAGATAGAGATAGTGGAAGAGATAGAGGGAACAGTCGCGATCGGGATTACAGAGATGATAGAAGTAAGTACGCGAGACATTTACGCAATCAATACAGTGTAGTCATTAGTTTTTTAAAACTCTAACTTGCTTTATGTTCAACTCTAATTTAAATGTTTGTTTTTCTTGCTCATTACAGGTGGAAGAGATCGTGAGAGAGATCACAGACGACGAGGTGATCGAGAAAATAATGATAGAGATTTCAGGAACTACGATAGGGACAGGAGTACGAATAGTAGAGATTTTCGTCCTGGTGGTCGAAACAGTAAGTAGATCTTCCCCCTACAAACCGTCAATGAAAATATACGCGTGGCAAAAGTTGACGACGGGCGCTCAAATTCATTTCGTTTTGTTTTTTTAGTTCGGAAGGATATTCCATGTAGGTATTTTAAAAAAGGATTTTGTCATAATGCAAGTCGTTGTGAATTTTTGCATGATGCATCAAATAATCATGATGACGACAGAAGCAATTCATATACACGGCAAGACTCACACGATTCAGGCCGACCTATTAGATCCCCTGATACATACACAGATACCGATTTCAGACTGTCTTCAGAAACCGATTCAAATGTAGAAACTTGGCCTTCGGAAAGACCTACGTTATCCAATGAAACGGACGCTACAAGATTCGCACTTCCTCCTAGTTCTCCAACTGAACCAGAAATGCCCGGTTTCTCAGCAGCACCTGAGTCCACTAAAGTTATTCCTGTTTGATAACAAATATAAATATAAATAATGCTATATTCCTTATGCGGTGCGTAGTATTTTTGTACATACCTTACCTGTAAGAATTTTTATAAGTGATCTCTCCTAGAGTGAAGCCTTTTGTTTCCTAATGATTTCGTTGGGAGAAAATGTTTTTCTTGAATATTCTTTTGATCCATATTGATAGCATATAAATTAATTATGATTTATGCATGTATTGTTTAAAGTTTAACGAAGGTTCAAGGTTATTATGTATTTAGAGTACGTGTGACCGACCCATGCACTTACCCTTATGCAGCGGTGCTATTACGAAAAATTATTAACTCTAAAGTTATTATACATTTTGGTATTAGATTAATAATAAAGAGAGTTTGTAAAACATCTCTGTTATTTCAACTGATTTAAATGTACAAACGTTCTTGAGATCATGTATTATTTACATATATACTTCAATGTTCAACTTTACGTAATTAAATGTTAAGAAGTTAGGAGGCAAATTAGCATCAGTATTTAACAAATGTAAGTAGTTGCTTAAAGTAACTCAGGAAAATTTCCCGGACACGAGCTGATAAAATAGGCATTTTTATTGTCGTATTATTAATAAATCTGTTTGAAATCATACACTAGCAAGCGAAACAATTTTGAATATATCCTCGAGTTCCCTCTGGTATATACATTTTTCATGCTCAAAAATCTGGTGAAGTTGTCTCGGAAAAACAAAAGCAAGGACAATCACATTGCAATATTTGCAATGCCACAGTAAATAAAATCAATGAAGGTGTAGCGGTGTAGGGTTACACCGGTAAGGGTAAGCAACTATTATGTATATAGAGCATTGCATTATCATGAGTTAATCTAATACCGGCTCTATTTTGGACAATTGCCATTTTTGTTAATTCAAGACCTAGCGTATATTTCGTAACAACTGTGGGATTTATTATTTAAGTGATAACTTTTTTTAATGGTTGATGATATCACACACATTGCATAATATTTATGCTTAATTGTGGATGAAAATCTTCCCATGGCTTTTAACCAATCAAATCCACGGAATGCGCCCACACCTCCTTATTCCCAACTGTACGCAACGCATTTAGATTCTCCATTACGGTGTGCGATGTGCATTCTATAACCCAACTTCTCACGAAGTGACGCACGCGGGCACACGATAACATTAACAAAGTGCAAAGGTCTCAAACTACTAGGCATGTCAGCAAATCCATTTGTATCTAGATCTACCAAATCAATGCAAGCAGCCACTGTGAAGCTCTTGACGCTAGAAAACGATATTATTTTCTCCTTATTATCCATAATTTTCGTTACATATCTTAGTACGTCTCAGCATAAAATTCTTCGTATCTTACATGTGTATGGTAGGTATAAAATTCCTCATTATTGTAAACTACGGTAGAAAATAACGATACATTTTTCTGATCGTATCGTCGTAAATGCTAGTACAAATATTCATGAATTTTATGCTGGCACATAACGACACACACCGGACTGATTTTAATTTTCTCTCGTTTTTATTATTGGAATTATTCCCATTCCATATTTACAAATAAAGCTCTACTCTACACATTCAACAAACCATTGGATCAACTCAACTTAACTAGGTATGTGCGTGAAAGTATAAAAGACTAGATAGGACGACGTGCGGAACGTGAAATACAGATTATGTTACCAGAACTTGTACAAATATACACTAAGGTACTTTTAGAGAATTACAAATTTTTGCATGATGAACATCTGGATATTTGCATTGAAGTTCTTTGTCCAACGTTTACACTGTCTCGTGTTGATGGGTGAACGATTGCTGGGAAAAAACAGAAAGTTAAGGATCGTGTATGTAGTTTAGGAGTCAAGAAGAGCTATTAAGAATGTTGAGCCGCTCACACCATTTTTCTTAAGTTAAGGATCTTACAGCCCACGTAGTAACACAGAAAACCTTCGTAAATTATTATCATATTTAAATATCTTTATCCATACATGATTCCCGTTGCAGTACAGAATTTCGGTTGGCCATGCCTTCCTTCACCTCGTTGGCTAACCCAATTTCAAACGAAAGAGCTGCCATTCTCCTACAAAATGGCTCCATATTTTCCCCTGACTTGGATGAAATTGGCCAATACTCGGCTTCAAGAAGATTAGCCATTCGGAGCCCGATTTGGTGTATTTTATCCTGATGACCCTGGGGCTATACATTAGACATATTAAATACATATCCATTGTATTTCATTTAATTCTCCAATTTTCTTTATACCATTCAGCATTAGTTCGTCAGTGTGGGTTTTATCATCGGGAAATTTTAATACAACTCACCACCAAGTCCATTTTAGTAGCTACAAGGAATTTAATAGGCACAACTTGATTGGCTCCGACCGCGTCATCCATCCACCTTTGGCAGGTTGAAAGACTTTCGAGGTTGCTTGCATCGAATACCGTCACTATTACTTTATTTGATTACAAAATATTTATTTATTAATCCTTAATCCTTCTTTTACTAAAAAATGTAAGAAAATTCATTGCACACTTACTATTGGAACCTCGATAATACGATGCAGCAATACATTTGAAACGTTCCTGTCCGGCAGTATCCCATCTAAAATGAAAATCACACTTTTTTTTACAAAAGAAACTTATGATATGAAACTATGAAACATTTTTCTACTTCATGAGAATTCTTGGGCACACTTACCATTCGAATGGAAACTTTGGAGCCGGAAAATGAGGTAGTTGACGAGCGTTCAAATCCACTATTCAAATCAGACAGAGATCTTGCCGAAGGAGTAAACTGATTCAGTCCATAGGGTGTCGTTGACTCATCGTAAGCTAATGGAAATTCCGTGATTTGCCTACTTTTCAGACCCATTATTCTTGCGAGTTGTATTTATGGAAATTAGATAACTGGTGTAAGTTATATTCCCGTATGTGCACCGACTATATGACACGTCGTACATAAACTAAACTTGTATTAAACCCTAGGGCTAGCAAAGTTCCACGTGTTTTTGAAGCTTTCCATGCTTTTCTTAAAACAAGTGAGATATTCCCACAGAACAAGGTACTCAACTAAATGTTAAAAAATGACATTTAGGAAACATTTTTATTCCATGTGGCCTTTTAAAATAGTGTATCGTGTATCTTTGCGCTTTGTTGATTGTTGATCACTCCCTGCACTGTAAGGCAGAGCAGGGGAATGACAATGTGAAGCGAGATTCTATTGCAAAAATACTACCAATTGTTAGTACCCATTCACATTGTGATCCATGCTCAAGAGTTTCCCCAGCATTGCATTGCAAGATAAGTTCCCCACTAAGGTATCCTCAATCTCCATACCTGATCCTTTCGTAAAAGTGAGATGTGTTTGAGTGTGCAACGAGATTAGTATACGTATCGATCGTTGTTCTCAGAAAATGACCAAAAGTGTGCCATATCCATACTCGCTAGTGTTTACAAACAAAGAAGCTCCCCTATTCCCATTTCCCATGGACTGTCTGTCTGATTTCAAGCTGTGAGGGCTCCTCTCACAGGGCTTCTGATAATACGTAGCGTTCTAAAGTATCTAAAATGTTTTGTATGTTACGCCATATATCTACTAATTATATGTAGACAAGAAAGTGGTTTTTACAATTGCAATGTGAAAAAATGCATTTTTTGCAAGGTGAATGAGCCAATAAAACAGATAATCAGCATTATCTGAAGCCATTATTTGGGAATTTACTTGATTCGCAATAATTTGCATCGTGCCACCTTTCTAGTTTAGGGTTTCAACGCGTTCAAATTTTTGCATACTATCACTAATCTTATTAATATTTTGCATTAAAATTGCATTTCAAATGCCGCATAATAAGTAGCTATATCTTCGTCAAGCTAGCTAAATTAAAAGGCGGTAAGGGATGTGGTCATTTGCTCATCTACATCAATTTCCATAAATGTGCAAGTAATATATGCACACAAAATATGGCCGCTATAGAACGATATATATATGCTTTAGACTTAAGTGAGCAGCAACGCGAATTCAATAATGTTGTGTTGTAGTGATATATGATGAGTACGAACATTACCGTAGTAGAGATTATGTTCCCCATTGTCTATAGCTAATGACTGCTTTTGTGAGTTGTTAAAATTATCCTGGATATCACGCACAACGTACTACATACACGGCTTTTTACATACAAGACGCGATTTAGTATATAGTCCATCGAGAAATGCTCATGTCTACAAGCTTTCGTTTCGACTTTCATTTCATTTCATATGTCCAAAGCATTATTGAATTGCTTTTTTGACTTCACATCCTATATATTATTGCATGAGTCTGTGTGTGTGTGTGTGAGTGTGTGTGTCCGTCTGTCTGTCCTGGACCTTTTGCTAACTGACGGTTGAAAATGACG
>JAHZNA010004491.1:0-12524 GCA_027743935.1 Sinodicranocentrus sp. ZH6 | reverse complement strand
ATGATAAATCCCATAATATTAATCCTTAATCCACCATCAAGCGAGCAAACAAGAGATTAATACTATCATCTGGTAAAGGCGTTATCTGGAATTTAAATTCAATATGAGCTTATGCCACTTTCGAATGAGATTTCGAGACGAAAATTATTCGCAAGAGCGACCATATCGAACAAATAATTACGACTACTTGTTTTCGGTGACGTTCATGTTACGAAATAATTCCAGGAAATTGTGCAAACAGTGCATTTAAGAAAAGTTTCATTATTACCTTTGCCAGACACAGATGGAGAAAAAAAGCCTGCTAGATTGAATTTAAGCATGCAACATGGTTCAATTGAGGTTTAATATTGAAAGTTTCATAAATAATCGGTCTACTTAAAACCGAAATATACCTTATAGTCAGAAGTACATTTACATATTCTTTCATCCATTGCAGAGTTTTCAAACAAACAGTTCGACCTACAAATAACCATCTTATGTATTTTTTATATTAACGTTAATCTCCAACTTTTTATTGGAATGTACAGTATACGACGGAAGCGAATCTCTTGAACGGTATTATCATCAGAAGGCAAATTATCAAACATGTATATTCAGTCCCTAAACAATTTCTAAAATCGAGCATAAAATCCAACAATGTATCTAAACCTCCTTTCTTTTCTTGGCATATCTCCTCCCTTGCATTCGCATTCTCTCTTTTTTGACATTCTTGAGTATTTTTCCGCGCACAATTTAATGTACTTAGGACACGCTTTTACTCCGTCTTTTACTCCTTTTCCCAGTCTCGCTTTCTTGATCCTGCCTTTCTTTTAGTGAAAACCGACTCGGATTACAGTTAAAAGCACTGTCAGTCATTTTGCTAGACTGGAGATTAACGTTGTACTTGTAGCCGCGTTTGAGTTGGGGATTTTACACAGACTTGAGTCTGGCTTCATCACATGGACATCTTTTCTCTATTGCCAAGCATGTTCCTAAACTTCACACGCGATTCCTTGTTAACCTACTCCCACGGCATAAAACGTATCTTGAAAGCAAAACCAACATGCCACACTATGGCGTGATTTCTTTTCATTTAAACAGCGTTCAAAAAATCAACACTAAAAGTATCTGTCAAGCTAGTGGAGTGAGCTACAACCTACGGTAACTACATTTTCTCTCTCAAAAGTTGTGGTTAAAGTTTAGGCCTGATGCTGGTCGCGGGATATTATCGTGTATAAGGAGTCATGCGAATTTCGACATGATTCTGTTCTTTGGTGGAGTTGTTTTTTGTTCGAATATGCGAATGCACGACAATAGGCAACAACTCGCATATCTTCTGCTTTCCGAGTGAGATCCAGATCAAATCTATTTTTATGGCTCGGTTCCAGCGAAGTGATGAGTAAAAAAGGGTGATGCCTTAGAGAGTGGGACAACTCATGCAACACGTTTTTTATACATCTGAGAAAACACAGAGGAAGTGACATTTTTTTGCGTTTTCCCTCAGTTTTTATTGGACACCCTGGCGAGATACTGACACTCTTTGTGCTGCTCCTCCACACTCACTCCTCAACCCCTTGTCGTAGTCTCGCAGAGATTGGGAGAAAATATACGGATTATTTTTTTATGCATCGCGTATCCCATAAATAAATAATATTTGTGGAAGAGAACACATCCGCACGTTATAAAAATGCACGACACTTTATTTCTCCTGAATTTCATTACTTTCCTTGAGATGCGGAGGAAAACAAACGAAATAAAAATAAAAGCTATGAATAATACAATTTTATGAAAAAGAGATGAAGATATTTACCTTGCAAACGCAGAGGCTGATAGAAGATATGAAAAAGAAGGCTTCACTCGTTCCAGGGATGCTTACGTCATATGCGTTATTATTATTAGTGTTCTAACATTTTTCCTGTTTCATTTGGCTAAAACCTGGATAATATTGGATTTTGGGTGCATGTTTCGCTCGCGCATGATGATGATGATTATTATGAACTTGCTTGCATCACGGCGACGAGAGTAGTTTCACGTGAGTGGAATATTTAATGTGCTTTCTGTTATCTCTTCTCGGCTCTCGAAACCTCCACCTGGGGTAACACTTTTATCTTTGACCACAAATTGTCAGTGTTATGGTGGCTTTTGAGAAAATAGAAATTCGTGATATGAGTGTGCGGTTGCACTTGGGAAAGTAGTTTAAACACTTGCTTTATTTTTTGCCCTTGACACACCACAAAGTTGAGTTATGCATTGTGCAGTTCAAGATTAATTTATGGAAAAGATGAAGTTTTCATATGGAACTTTAGGAAGAGTTAAGAACAGGGCACAGTATTGTCATAATGGTTATAGCACTGTCTAGCCACCAAAATGTACGAAGGGTGCGAATATTCTTGAGGGTTTCTTATTGTTTCATTTTCTGCGGGGATGGGAAATGAGCATCTTTGTATGCAACTCCCAGAGGACTTCCTGAATGAAATTCGTCCATTGATTTATTGACTTTTATGTGTTTGAATATGAAACGCAGTAGGAGGTAAAAGTAAGTTCGTCTCCAGTCTTCAACTACGCAGTCAGTTTTAAAGAAAAGAAGCGCTTCCAACCAAATGGAGAAGTTGAAAATGGAAAAGTTTTATAATTTTGATGATATGCAGCCAAAGGTGGCAAATAAGTCATGTAGTATATGTGTTTCTCATCAAGGGTATGCAACCCCATGGCCATGGAATAACTATTTTTCCCAGGATTCATGTTTCTCTTTTCAAATTCAAAGTTGGTGAATGAAAAAAGCGCAAAACATTGTGCGACACCACGATGAAAACGTGAAAAATCCAAGGATTAGCTTCTCTGACATGGGGCATGCTTTCGTTATCCTTCGGCAATAAATCCGGTATATTATGAGACACGTACGATGAGGACTAACTATCATGTGAAATATTTATTTTTTCGTGAATGCGGAAGCTTAGCTGTTGAAGGAGCTTATTCTTATTAATGTGTACTTTACTTTCCCAGCTGGAAATACTTCATGGGTGTGCGTACAGCTCAGTTTGTCGTGAAAGAGAGGACGATGATTTGATGGGGACTCACGTGGCGAGCATATTTTGACAAGAATGCTGAGTTTGCTAGTCATCAAATGAAAAATTGTTTTCTCCACAGCTCCTGTCTTGCCCTGTTCATTCATCATTTACAAGTATGACATGAAGACAAACAGCAACATGTTCTCGGAATAAGGATCACATCACACGATGTTTTGCTCGTCTCCAGGCGTCTATTGGTACGTTTGAGGTTTAGAGGTCACTTGCCGTGATGCCTAGTTCTGCGACTTTATACTTAAAAACGAGGGGTTGGTACTCTATCTATACAGTTGACCTTACTGTATAAGATGACAAATAGTTCATGGGGACGTGCTTCCTGGTCCAGTTGGTGTGGGTGGTATGGATGAATGGTTATTATTGGGAATAACACATTCATTACAAGTAGACTATTTGTCATATTTTTGTGAGAGCGTTGTTGATGTGATGATTGTTAATCATTGAAATGTCATTTTATTAAGTTATATGCATGTTACAGTAAATTTCAGCTGAAGTCTGAATGCTATTCGTAATTTGCATGTTACTAATTGAATAGTTATTAAAACATTCTTTCGTGTAAGTACATATCCTATTAAGAATGTAGAAATTTAATTGAGTGAACTACCAAAGAGCTGAGTCACCAATTAGCTGTTGTAAAATAAACACGCGTTCAGCTGGCTTGGTTCAGTTTCCTGTGAGAATATTTTTAAGATAGAAATCAAAGAAAGTACTTGCACAAAAACAAATGATTCCGATTAAAAACGATGCAATGAAAAAATAGCGTTTATGTGGGTTCTTTTCACAATACTACGTAATTTTAATGCAAGCAATATTGTCATTTTACCGTAACCTTTAGCACAAGATTCCCCACCAATTCTTCATCATATCTTTGAAGCTTTGATGCCACCAACCGGAGATGAAGCCCCTAATTGAATTGTCTTCTCTGGGCGTTTCAATGTAAAATTCGCCCACTGTCTTCGTAGAGCTGAGAACAAAAAATCAGCACACACATTTCCCACTTTGATCTGTTAAACTTTTTTGAGGAAATAATTAGGGAGAAATGAATATGTAAATTCCAAATGTGTGTTGTCTCTTAACATGGAATCAACAGTCTCCTTCCCATAATTGAGTTTATTGTATAAAATAAGTTACTAGTAAGTCAACTTACTTGTCCACAAATTCACCAAATACGGCAGATTCATCACATTTACAGCTTCCAATCTTGTAGGAGGAGTATGATGGGCACATACAACCTCTCAAAGAATTGTCATTGATGGACTTGGCGAACAACTCTGTGACCATATTATGACTACAAGTTTCTGTAAAAGCATTAAATCATGGGTCAGAAATTAATCATTAATCTCCATCTACGTGAATACACTATATCTGATTGTTTATGCCTGAAAAGTCTCATTAATTGTGAAACAACGATGACCTAACGTAGAAGGACCTGCAGAAAACATTTACAATTCACTCTAGTGAACTTACGAACTAAATCCCGGAAGAGTAAGTTTAATGGTGTAGGCACACAATCTGGTTGAGACTGGCCCCCGTTGATGATAAAGTCGATATCCCCCATTTTATCATCACTTCCGAAAAGCTTGCTTGTGTGGTAGACATCCAAAAATTGTGTATCCTTCCTGTGAAGTCTTCGATTTGGAATTAAAAATGACGGAACAAACTTCCACGCCCAAAATGCTGGACCCGCAGGATCCAATCCTATAATTTAAAAAAATAAAATAAGTAAAAGTGCTACTGGCATGTGGAATGCTGCAGTGACTCGGTTACCGGAAATACGACGCAGTGTAACTGGGCCTAACTTATCATAAATACGAAGTCCAGCTTGGTCCTTGTTGATGTCGAGGTAGTTGTTGTTATGCATGAAGATGAGAAACTCACCAAGTTTTCTTCCATAGTGGATAACATTATGGGCAGCGTAGTCATAAAGGTAACGCTGAGTATTGTCTAATGACGCACAGGCTCCGTTGCCCCAGTCGAAGACGAGAACGTTGTATTTTATTCCGGTGCGATTAGTTCTATTTAAGTAAGCTACAAAATACCAGAAAATAAAATAACGATAATTAACCCGCTTGTTCGATGTTCTAAACCACCTGCCAATGGAAAATGTATAGCCGGTTTACTACCGTTTCTGACATTAACTGGGAATGGAGAATTTTGATTGCTTATAAACCCGTGAATCAAAATCTTCCAAACTGCATTCTTGTGAGGGTTTGCTTGATCTATACTTGATTTGCTTGCCACTAGCTTGTGATTGTTGTCCGGATTGCTGAAAAAGTAAACTCAGTTATTTACTGTCAAAGATAAATTAAAATTTCAAACTAGTTTTCTTACTCAGGATCCAAATAAAGGATAAATTCGGGATCTTTTAAATCACAATCTTCTTTAGATTCGCCGCTTATATCTGAAAAAATAATATCATGCAATGAAAGTAGGCAAAAGTCGAACAGGCATTTTAAGAAGTATTTTCATTGTCATAAAATTGAACCTCTAGATAACTTACCACAAGCATGATTGGCACGAAAATCTGCTTGACCTAAGTTCGAGCACAAGAGGAATGTTAGCACTCCAAATGCTGCCAAAAGCAGCTTTGAGCCCATTTCTCTGAACAAAGCAAATAAACTATACAGACGGGAACAAAAACTTTTGCTGCTTTTCTTCAATCAAACTCACTTGTTGGATGCTTTTGCATAATTAAAAAAACTCTATTGTGCACACTGAGGTTTTATATGAACCGACAGAATCAAGTTCAAGTGATGCGATTTTATGAAACATCATGAGTCAAAACAAATTGTATATGTAAGCAAAGCAGAACTCAATCCAAATCCATTGGCTTACTTGAATCCATTCTTCCAAATCATATTTTTTGCCACATTCATCAAAAAGTTTTGAACTGAGAAGAGATTATTGACAAATGTTTTTCAGAAACCAGATTACCAAGCTAGAGTCCACTGCGAGGTCAGCTATTTTATCAATAAGAAATAAGAATTACAATCACTAACAGCAGTTTCCCTGTTTATGAAAGCACTGTCAACTGTATTGAAAAAATACAAGATTTGATTACATGCCGTGTTAATGATTTGTTGTGATGATAGGGAGAAGAATAAATGTAAGTTATGAAGTAAATGTTTTGATGGCAGGGTAAGAAAGTAAAGTTTTACTTTAGGTTGTAAGTGCCAATAAATATTCAGCATTTATTGTCAATTTTTGATTTTCCAGCAACATTTTAGCTTATATAGGAGCAGATTAAGGTTATTTGGGTACGATACAAATACAATGAACAGCTAACGTCTTCATTTTTTAACACGTCGCAAAAAGTCCAGCTTTACAGAGTCAGCTTTACTTATGGAAGTTAGTCAAGTATTATGAAATTATAAAACTATACACAACACTTCCAACATAGCGAGTACTCTTGAGTCCGAACGGGTTAATTCCGATTCATTTAATGACTGCATATACTTCCTCCAATTGATCTCTTCATATGGAGTCGTTACAAAGTATTCCCCTGCACTACTATAAAGTATAGAAAAATCAATCAAAATTATGCCTTTGACAAGTCCAGATTTAAATTAGGTTAGAGGCAAAAGTACACAGCTCATACAATCGTGGATGAATGAACTCTCCTACCACAGCCTGGTCCTGGCAGTTACACCACCCAACCAAGTATTTTAAATAGTTCCAGTTGTTACTCGGGCCACATGCACATCCTTTTAAAGAGTTATCCAGAATGGATTTCGAAAATACATCTACGGCAAAATTATGGCTGCAAATTTCTGCTTAGATCAAAATGATAAATGGGTTTTACGCAGAATTTATACATATGTATCTTTACTTCCATTAAGAAAGTTGCACACAAGAAAAGGGTCTTACGAAGAAAATCGTTGAGCAGATGGTCCACAGGCTCAGGGATACAGCCTGGTTGATTAATTCCTCCATTTACGTAAAAGTCTACGTGACCCATTCTCCCGCCAGATCCGAGTAATCCACTTGTATGTAATATGTCAACAAAATCTGCATCCAAAGGACCAATGTCAAGATGGTGCTTTGGGAATACCTCCCACCATGGAGAGGTAGGACCTGCTGGATCTAACCCTAAGTCATGCAATGATATTATATCGATCGAGAAAGCTTACTAGCAGCTGTGGACATGACACATAACGGCTATGACATTATGCATGCAGACTTTTCTTTACCCGTAATCCGGCCAATTTTATCTCCTGTTAAATCAGTTACATTTCGCCCAGTTTGTCCGGCCACATGGGCTCCTAATGAAAAGCCGACGATGTGAATGTCTGAGGTAGAGTTAATAATTCTGTTTTCCTTGAGGAATACCAGCATTCGAGCTACCTGTAGAGCGACATCGGTGGTGCAATCGGCGTAGGTGTTGTAGCTTAGCAGTTCATTAACTCGTTTGGAAATAGAAGAGCAGTTCCTATTGCCCCAGTCCACGACAAGAACATTGTACTTGCGATGTGGGTGAGTGACCATCCTTTTCATGTAAGCTGAAAGCATATATATGGATCAATCGCAAAGTATTCATTCTTGTTAAAGAATATAAATCCTCGTATTTTCAAGAAGCTTTCAAGAAGTATTGGAATGGCAAAATGAGATCAATACCATCTTTGACAACTCTTGGAAAGAATGAGTCTTTGTGTTGAAGAAATCCATGAATTAGTACTTTCCATGTTCCCTCAGTATAGTAGCCTGATTGATTGACTGAAAGCATGTCGCCATACTTGATAGCCCTGCTGGTACTAGGATCGCTTCAATGCGAAGTAAACAACATATTAATTATATAATAGTATGCCGACGTAGCGCGACATTCTTTATCAAAAGTTATGAATGTTGGATAATTAACAAAAATACATACGATACCTTACATTTGTGTAAAGATAAAACCGTGCTGAGGGTGCAGGCTCAGATCTACCACATTTTCTGCTGAACTGCCAGATCTCTCCAGAGTTTTGTTTCAAACCTAAATTAAAAAGTTAAGTTAAGTAAGACTCAAGAGTTGTTTACGCATTCTCGACAGTATAAAAAGCTAAGTCACCATTTTCGAAGTCCAACCTGCCCTTCGTTGAGACAGCTTTTGAAAATAATTTTTCTGAAACAATGAGCAATGCACAAGCTAGAATCTTAAAAACACCCATAGTTTGGAAGTTTAAGTCTGAAAGACGGAGACCACTCTGCGAAATAAGACACACGTAAAGTATCGGTATCTGAAGTTTTACACAGTGAAATGCGTTGTGAGAATGACTCACACATGATTGCACATAAGCTGAGACAAGATGAATTTCCTGTAATTCCAAAAACCTCAGAATAAGCAACTAGTCAAACTATTATTTCATAATGGTTTTTATGAGCTCACTGTGAAGAAGTCTCATACCTCTATTCACCATCAGTAGCTAAACTGGATAGATATATCGTTATCAAACAGCCATGAACCATGTAAGGATAGGCCAGCTTTCGGTAAACAAGTTGATACTTTTTGTCGTATAGGCATATATAATTGTAGGGTTCCTATCTTATGGAAGAATGTATGAATCCTTCACTACAGCTTGAGCTTTAAATAAATATTTAACGTCCGAAGAAGCCAGAAGTTTAACTCGATGAATAAAGCAATGAATGTAGAATTCAGTATTTGACGCAATACCATTGGACTCTTGGTTTTCTTGGATTAACAATGTAGCGAAAATAATTGATTTAGTTATAACAAATGACATTTTTATTACTTAATAATACATGCCACTTTAACTTGACTCAGCAATAATCAGCAATAAGGACTACATGAAAGAGAACGACATGAATGTAGTTTTGATCACAAAACATTCCCATTTATTTATTAAAACGTGCGGTTATCAATATCAACATACTGACTATTAGGATTTGATATAAACAAATTCATAGTTTACTTACACTATTTATATTCATATAAAGCCGTGTAAAGTTTGTATTATCGGTCAGCACTGCACCCTGTAACTTTATAGGCATAGGTAACAAACGACTATCATTTTTTTAAAAAACGTACAATGATTGATTCTGATTCTAGTTGTCATTTACAGGGATGGTCAGTGTATGTAGCATAGTAAAAGCATAGGTACTATGCTTGTAAAATATTTCTGACTAGCTTAAGGTTCTGAATGGAATAGCTGATAGTTTATATTTCACTTAAGTACTTTAACAAACTACGATTTTCTTTGGCTGTAAAACTTTGAAAATTGATGTATAGCTGTACAAATATTACTAACTCTTAATCATCTGAACACCTAATCACATCACCGCAAGTTTTTTCGGGTACTTATATAAAGCTTATTTGGCTGTAACTGACACGAATTTTAGAACAATGTCTCGTATCAGCTCATTGTTTCGTCCAGATGCATCCCTTAACTTTAACAACGTCTTCATGTTTTCAGAAAGAAACTTTTCGTGCAGGTTCGGCCAGAAATCTTTCATAAGCACATTGCTATGTGGATAATAGGCTGTTAGTAGATGACGGTTGATGTCGAACAATTTTCGCCCGGTTACACGAGACAAAAAATTGTAGTAGCTCGGCTTAAGGTTTTGCGGCTCCAGTATACCACAATGAAACAGAACGGCAGTTGAAATGGCAAACAATATAGACCACCCTCCTCCATAGACTTTGTCCAGAAACTGAATTATCTTCCAGTTGTTTTTCCTATTCAAATATTCAGTTGTAAATCATTCACGTTTACTCACAAATAATTACAAAAAGTACTAAAATAAGTAGATTACTGATGTGATTCCGAAATAACTCTTTCGGCTGCTTTGAAAAAGAGATAAAGACCAGCTGATGAAGGAGGTCTCAGAAGAAAGAAACCAAGAGCAGAAGCCATGATTCCTGAAGCTGCAGCATTAATTGGTGTGTCTGTTCCCTGAAGCCAACGAAACGAACAAGAAAATAATCTGAATGCTAAGCACATAGCACTCAGACCGAGACCTGATTTGGCACATGGGTATAAGAGCGAGTTGCTAAGTAAGGCCCCTGTTTTATCCATGGGAGCCTTTCGGGGAGATAATAAATTGCGGACAAAGCCAGCTGTTTGAATAGCGGCTTGAATCGCGAATCCAGATAAGAACCTTGAGCAAAACCCCTGCAAATCACAAAAAATAATTACCGAAATTCAAGAGAAGTTATACTAGTAGAGAAGCGTAGAAGATTTTATATTGTATTTATTACCTTAAGCCAATAGTCGAAACAAGGGTCATTGTGAGGACATTTTTCATGTGTTTGACCTTCATACACAGCTGTCACCATTCGTTCAAGGTGGCATGCAATGTCTTCGACTGATCGATGCATCCAAAGGACAAATCTAATAAACCTAGCACGATAACTTTCATCTCTGGGTCGTCTTCTTCTATTGGTTTCTAAATCTACTGCAACTTGTCTCGGTTCTCCGTGACCGATCATGCCTCCTGAAGTTGGTCGGTTTCTTGTTTCATCATTAGAAATATTTTGTACTTCTTGGCCTGCTCTAGGAATTACTCCCTCTTTACTGAACTCTTCGGGACCAAAAATTTTGCTGCAATATAAAAGCATGTTGCGAACTAATTGCAAGAAATTCTAGATGAGATTTAAGTAGTTGTGTTGAAAATTAATAAATCATGTTCTTTTTACGTTATTATTGTATCCACAAAATCACTTCTTCGATTTCCTTTCTTCATGTAGAAAAGCAATGTTATCATGGACGTACAGAACAGAAGGAGGTCGAAGTGCTTAATATCATGGAGAATACCCCTAAAAAGGTTTACAATCGTGTCCTTTATTATTTTACTTCCAATAGTATTTACCAGTTCATCAAAAAGGAAATATAAATTATATTATATAATGTATACCTACCTCGCTCTCAACATTCTGAATAATGTCTCTGAAGCGACATTTGCAACATAAAGCGCCAACAATGGTCTGCGTTGTGGTTTTTCTACAAGAATGGCACAGTAGCATCCCAGGACCGAGGGCAGGAATGCAAGCGTAAAATAGTTGAAGTTGCCTTTTAGTCGTCTTAATATACAGAAGAATGACATGAAGCCTAAGCCATTTACCCCGAGGAACACAGATGAACGCACAATATCTTTGAAAACTTTTAAAGCTTCGCTAACTGTTTTAGGAATCCTCTGACTAGCAGCCATGGACATCTGTAATTTTAAGTAAAAATATATCAAATTATAGTATCTAACTTTTGCTATCATACTTCTTTGTCTGTAACATATATTTATCTACCATACCAAGTAACATGTGGCGTAAATTTTGAAACCTTCTTTGAAAGCGGACACTCCCAAGTCCGCTGTGGCCTTCACACAGGATGGAGTCCATGTGTGGCCACATTCATAACAATTAAATGGTAAAGTATTCAATTTACTTATTGCAGGAGCCATCGTTCAGTAACCGGAACGGAAATGTGTAAACTGTCAACAGAGTACGAAACATACATAAAGTAAATGTTATAATTTAATATTTGTCATTTGTGCGATCAACACACAAGAATTATTCAACTACATAATTTCTCACCTTTCAACCTCTATCAACGTTGACCGTTAGAATATTTACGGCAGTATAACACCTTTGAATTAATTTAATTGCCAATTAAGAATATGACGATTCTCCCAATACGCTATACAACTTAAACAACTGATGAACATGCAAATCCAATCACCACCAACCTCAAAATACACACATGACACAACCCTATCTATATAAAACCAACTATGTTTATTGTTGAATGTCAAAAATGGAAAATTAATTAAACATCAAGACTTCTCATTCACAACTTCACAATTTATCAAAACAATCATTCCATAACTTTAAAATTTAAATGTACCACATTTTGGAAACATTACAATCGTTTTATTGTTGTGAAGAAGAATAGCACACCTTATTATATAACACTACCACCTGACCACAACAGGAAGTATTTGTCAATATTGGGACTGGGAATCCAAGTACAATTCTCGTCGGCTGGTTCAACCTAAGCTCCCACTGTTCCACTCTACATACCCGATACCCAAAACCTAAGCATCCGACATCAAGAATTTTTTTAGTCATCATGCAATTGTGTTAATTATGATAGTTGATGGCTCATTAAAGCTAAAACTAGTAATGCTACTTATAAGCGTAGTGAATGCTGTTAGGCTAGGATGTCAGGAGAGGGTTGAGATTTGGAGAGAGAAAATTAACCAGTTTGTGAAGTATGCATAGTTTAAAAGTTACAAAATAACTTATCCTTTCAAAATGAGTACGACTAGAAGTCAGTTGGAAAACGTTTTATTGCAATAACACACCAAATCATTTTGTTTATATTTCATGATAATTTTTCAAACATTTTTTTAAAAAATGGGTTACTAATTGGGTATCAATCAATGTTGAAAGAAATAAGAGTTTGTTACTTTTACTTCTTCTGACGAGTGGAACGGCGTGTAGCCACCTTGTTAGCGCTTTCCAGAAACGAT
>JAHZNA010004490.1:0-17841 GCA_027743935.1 Sinodicranocentrus sp. ZH6 | reverse complement strand
TGTTAGATAAATAAGTAACTTTTTTTTACTGTTAAATCATTAGAATACTTTAAGATATAACCATTGATGTCACATATGGGAGAACAGTTTATAACTGAATATGTCAGACAATAAAAGTAATCAATCAATCAAAGGAATGCATAATTGATGGGACATAGATAGCACCGACTTCTTACTTATTAAATTCAAAGTGTGTAAGTAATAGTATCAGCTTTATATTAAACTAGACACTATTTCAGCAATTTTAGCTATTCCTATCAAGAAAGCCAAGTCTAACTAAATATGTATGTTTGCTCTCAATTCAAGTGTGTTGGCTTAACAATAAACAAATAGCTCGTCATTTATTTATTCTTAACGTTTACGTAAAGATGCCAGAAAATGATCTCATTTATATAGTCTTATGTTAAAATGTATCCTACTTTAATGACGCGTCTGGTTAGTAAAATGTCTGAAGGCTTAATTCTAGCCACTTATTTCTATCATGCAAAATTTAATAATTATAAAATGGGATTTCATTTATTGGTTTTATTATAGCTTTATTGCAGAGCTCAGAAACATTCGAAATCCATGCTAAATTAAATAGTTCATAAACTTACATACTGCTATTGTGAACATAAGATTTGAACGCCTTGCGAACAAGTATCTTGTTACATGCACAAGTTACATATTACTATGTAATCACAATCAGGGAAAACAATAAGGATAAAAATGGAGGTCAATTCTATCTAAGAATGTCTAAAAGAATAAACTTTACAATTTGGCTTTCGAGTTGACAGTTGAGCATTATATTTAAATAGACTTTATGTCATTTAATACATCTGTAGTAAAAAACATTCACAAGCATTTTGCCCTGCTAAGAAATCATTATTCCCGGTTCAATACATTATTTATGTATGATGATTTTGTCCTATATTAATAACTGGCAGTAGTTCACCTATACGACAAACTATTTTAAAATCACAAAATTGATCAGCTCTTGTAGGACCCAGGTTGACTACACCAATGGGGATACTTAACTGCTTCGCGGTAAGGATATATCGATAAGACGAGAAGGTTTGTAGAGACGAGCCAATCACCAACAAACCGTCACTAGCATTTAAAACGTCTGCAATGTAGAAATGACAAATTTCGCACATCATTTTGTAATTAGCATGAGAAATTTGCAATTGAGAAAAATGTGTATTGGCTTATACCGTTAATTCGTTCCACTCGAACTTTCGGAACATTATCGCCAAAGAAGACAATGTATGGTTTAAGTACACCATTCGAACATTTTGGACATGACGGTACAGTAAATTTGTTCTCTACATCCTAGACAAAAAGACATGGCATGTTATTTATTTATAAGACAAAACAATTTATTATATCATGTTTCAGCTATTAGTATTTCGTATTTCGTGAATGCTGAATGCTATTTTGTTAAAAAGATTTGCATTATGTAACAAAGCGGAACGTACTGAAAAGTTAATGATAAAATATTGTGTATACACAGTTTTTGTTACTCATCTTTATCACATTTGAAATCCAAAAAAAAATCCTCCAAAATAACTTATTTTAATAAATTCTAAAGATGGGTAGATACAACAAGCAATTAAATATGTAGCTCTGAAGTGTAGAATATCTAAGCATAACGAAAGAAAAATACTCTTTTTTACAAAGGTCATTCTAGCAACGTTAGAATTTTATTATATTATTTTATACTACGTGCAGTTACCTCTGCAAGATTCATGTCTCCATCGGGTCGGATATCGTCTAGCTGGGACTGGACATCCAGATGAGAATTTAAATCTATCAATACATTCTGGAAAAGTTGTCGGGCAATGTGGTAGTCACACTGCATGCATGTAACTAAATGGTTTGTACCATGGAGTTCAATAGGATCACTGCCAGCCTTCTGATGAAGCCCATCGACATTTTGAGTAATAAGTTTGCTGACCTTACCAATTAACTCCCACTTTCGAATGGTTAAATGAGCAATATTTGGTTTCAAAGCTGCAAACCTATACCAACCAAAAAACCCCAGCTCCTAAAAAAGAAAAGCAGAGCAGAGTTGATGCATACTTCATAATTTAATGACATATCACCTTCAACATACTAAACTAGATTTAGATACCTACAATATATGCAATCCAAACTACAATAGTAAATAAAACATTGTCACAACAGAATAAAGATTACCTGTAATCACAAGAATTCTGGATAGTGAATTCATAAACGTTTGGATTGTACAAATGTCATTCCCCGAAGGTGGCTCATGCGTCGGGACAAAAGCCAGGGAAGAAGACCGACGCATTTTTCAGTTCAAGGAATTTTAGTTTAAATATCCAGGAAATCTCGATTTTCACGTCATGCTAAATGATTGTCATTAATCCCAACATCTGCACTGGTGACTGGAAAGCCAGAAAGATGCCTACAACAAACAATATAGTTAAAAGTCAAAACACAGTGGAGTTTGCAGCAGTACCTGATTAATCAGTTTTATGCAGTCCGATTTCTTCCTAAAACATACAAAAGGCATTCCTGAAAGCTACCAAGAAAGTTTAATAGTTTTAGATTTTTCGTATCCTCAATGCAATGCACAGTAAATTGAGCACGGGTTATACATCAAATGAAAGTTAAAGCTAATTGGATTTATTGGATAATTGAACCATCAATACACAAGTCACAAGTATTACGATCAACCCATGTGGCTAATAAAAAATCCTATCCCCCAATTTTTACACGGCATAAGTTTAGTTTTTTTCTGCTTTGATTCATTCATTGATTTTTTTTATATATATCTTTAACATTTATGTATCCGGCTTCCATCCACTGCTGAGCAGCTAGCAGCGAGAGGATTAAGTGAATTACATAACAGCCTTACACACCACATGGGAAGCTAAGTACTCTGACTTCTGCTGTGCTTCATTTGGCTCAGGATAATTCGTTGATAATTATTTAAGTTTGTGCAATTGGTAATCACCATCAGCTGCTATCAAGTTAACCTTGAACCTGTCATTTTATCAATCCACAAATCGCAGGATTTTGTTAGCAATCATTTACAGGATTAGATTTACTTTTGTACAGCGAGTCAAAGTTACATTAATGTTTTCCATTGTGCAACGAAGCTCTCTGAGGGCTGTGCCATTGTCTAAACAAATACAACTCCCTTGGTGCACAAGAGCACTTTCTAAAACTAGCAAGATGGATTCTAAAGATGAGAGCCAAGGAGTGAAAAAGTCTTTTTCAAATTTCCTCAACGAAAGGAGTGCGAAACGGAAGCCATCACTAATTCGAGAATTAAGTAAGTGTTTTTAAAAAAAATCTTTAGTGCTTCAAACTGACTAGTTTTTTAAGTTACTACTTACCAATTTTCCTGGATCACTAGCAGATCTGAATTGTGAAATGGGTATGATGTAAGTATGGCTGACGGAAGATATTTATGAATCTTTTGCACAATAAATGTGAAATGCAAACAGCTGAGCCAAGAGATGAACCATGTGCTATGTTCTATGTTTCTTTTGTTATGGCATGGCACATGGAGAACCATCAAACAAGGAGTGTGGAATGGAGTACTAGAAGGAGACATAGTAAAAGTCAAAGACTTTCATAGGCTGACAATGAGAACGTGGATATGATGTTCGTTGTTCCTTATTGTTTTAGTCATTGTGATCTGTGATCTGATGCAATACATGCAAGATTAAAATTCAGCTTGAAGTAATATCTAACAAAAATTTAAGTAAGCCGAAATGAACACAATATTTTTTTTGGATTGTCACGACTTTTATCATCGTTATCGTTTGCTGGATTTTATGCCGAAACAGGAGAGCCAGCTATTTGGGAATGAAAGGTTGAAGCCGTTGAAGGGTCAATTGACCATTGAAAGGTCACGAAAATGTAGCGGTGAGATGATACTGAACACGACAGTTTCTTGTAATACAATGCATTGTGATAAATGTATGACGACAGTTGCCACAAAAGGAGACGTTGATATGGTTACTTCAAAAGGATTACATTGGTTACTAAGGTGTGCTTTGTATTGAAGGTCTTTGTAGTTTTGATTCTATAACAAAAATGTTTTGTTAAACTTAAATACGTCATTGGATTTTGTTATTCCATACTAGAGAAGGTATGGATCGGGTGCGTCAGCATTATTTTGACAAAAGAACGTTTCAAGCCGTTTATTGATAACTAAAACTGACCGTTGAAAAAGTAAATATTCATTCCTCGGGTAATGACGTCAGACGTACATAAATGTAATAATTGAAGTGACATGTATGAGCTACTTATATAACTGTATAGCGTTGTCAGTTCCTCCTAATTTATTAATTGTATTTCATGTCATCATTTAACGTTTTGTACAACATTTAGCGAACACTCTTCTCTTGACCTAAGTGAATCTGGGGGCTATTTTTCGCATGGGTTATGTAATATTGCGATTGTTTTTTATTCAGCAAAAATGCTTGCGACGGCTGAACCTGGAACAATTTTCATGGCTGGTGGTCTTCCAAATCCTGAGTTGTTTCCGTTTACTTCCTTGTCTGTACAATTGGGAGATGGTGACACATCTTTAAGTCTCTCTACGTCAGAGCTTCGAGCAGCCTTGCAATATCAACCTACTCTGGGGTAAGTTTTTTAAAGAACATGAAAGAAAAACGTGAGCACGTGACATTTGTGAAAAGTCTGAGAGCTCCTATTATAAGCAATCAATCCTAATTCCCAGGTATCCTCCACTTCACGACGAACTAAAGAAACTAGTTCACCACTGGTTTGCACCTCCATGCTGGACCAACTCCGAGGTTATCGTTACGGTCGGAAGTCAAAATGCGCTGAGTACCGTGTTAGAAATGGTTTTAGAGATTGGAGACCCCATCGTCATTCCTGGACCCTGCTATAGCAGCGCATTGAGCATTGTACAAAGGAAATTTTTAATAGCTCCCAACTATTCTCAGTAAAAGGTTGGAGGCAGTCTTATATTTTGTATAATGTTTTCCGCTTATTCTCAGATGGATCCTTACTCCCCGACCTACTTGTCAGTACCTGAAGACTCTGGTGGAATGCAGACGGATGCTCTCCGCTCTACTCTTGAGAAATGGTATGGGGCAGCTAATGGAGACGGTTTCAGGAGACCTAAGGTGAAACTTTCAAAGAGAGCTTTATACAATACATATACTTTTATTCATATACGCATTTGAACATCCGGGTAGAGTTTCTAGAGCTGAGTGATAGTTGTTAAAAGATATTACGTTGCCCCTTTCCGCTGTTCTCAACTAGAGCACAGCTATATCTTGCCCACTATGCCCGTCCATCTTTCCAGTCTTTCCTCGTGTCCACTTCATCAAACTCGCCATTTCAATGCTCCATTTCGAAATTGCGCTTCATTTCCCTCTTTTCCAATCCAAGGAGCCAAATATGTATGGAGAAAGCGAAAGTTTGACCTGTAAAGCTGTATATATTTTCTGTAGCCGAGAAAGAATAAATTGCATCGACATGAAAAGGAAAATGTGGCTAATTTTTTGTGTGTGTATATACGTATATCTGCTCACCGTACTTGTGTGTTTTGAAAGTTTCTCTCTTTATTTATTTACACATTTTCCAGATACTTTATGTGAATCCAACGGGGGCGAATCCCAGTGGAATCGTTATTCCAACAGAAAGGAAAAAAGAGATTTATAGAATTGCACAGGAGTACGACCTCCTGATTCTCGAGGATGATCCCTATTACTTTCTACATTTTCTGCAGGTATGTTACATACTCACGAAATTATAGCGTGAGCTCTTTTCCATCATCTTGAATGTTACATGCTCTTCTGTTGGAATACGGACGAGAATACGTATTCGAATACATTGAAACAAATTGGGTTGGGACGGGGCCCTTTAAAGGAGGATAAAGCTTTTTCTTTGTTTGTATTTCGTATTGTTTTTCTATTCACATATTTCGAGAGTAAAATTGCAACTTGCCTTGACAAGGTATACGAGTGAGTGTAATGGAGAAACTTGATTCCATTCTGGCATTTCCATCTTTCTTTTCCACATGATCTATCCTGATGAGTCGCTGAGTCTTATTAGTTTCGTAGCTTGGGTAATAATATACATAATAAGTTATAATTTTGTTTGCATGCTCTTATTTTCTCTTCAGCAAGATCCAACTACATTTCTTTCTCTGGACGTGGATGGACGCGTGATCAGATTTGATTCCTTTTCCAAAATTCTTAGCTCTGGTCTTCGCGTAGGATTCGCTACAGGGCCGAAAGATTTAATACGCTCGTTAGAGTTATGCCTTCAAGCTACCATCCTACATACATCATCCTTGTCTCAAGTAAAAAAAATCCCACAAAAAATAAATGGAATTGAGAATGTTGTATTTGAGGAATAGTAATAGTAATTAGCAATTAGTAAACATGCAGCATTTTAATTGGCACGAGAATTATGTAAAAAAATCCATTTCCTCTGGCTTTAGTGCTAAATATTAGCAGTGCGGTTGTTTCCGCAGATTGCCTAATATTTTCTACCCGTCTTCTTCTCAAAAGGTCGGCCAAAGTCTAAGACTTGATAGAGTGCTAGAGTGAGTAAATTTATTGGCTTTTAGTCGGTCATGGTCGTGGTGTGGTTTTACAGAGAAATACATGTATTTATAGGTAAGTAGAAAAGGTAGGTAGATTGGGTTGTGGTACAGGTCATATCCATCCAATGACTACCATGTTCTAGTAAAACTCTTCATATAAGTTTTTGAAGGGAAGAATTTATGGATTGACCACGAACAAATTTAATAGTGTAGGCAAGGAAATATAAATTGATTTCACATGGGATCCACTAACGACCGAATGGGGAGGAGAAAAGTGGTGCAAGACTGAACTTGAGACTTTTGTCGTACATGTATGCGAATGCGAGCTTTCTGGAAGCGGCAAAAAATGTTTACTCTCTGACTTCAAGTATGTTTTCACTCTGTGCTTCTCCGCTCATGAAACAGGTACTGGTGAATGGGGCATTACGTAAGTGGGGAATTGACGGCTTCATGAAACACATTGACGAAGTGAAAGCTTTCTACACAAGGCGGAGGGATTTGATGGTGGCTGCTGTGGAAAAGCATCTTCAAGGTAAAGATAGACTTTGAAAAATTTGTTTAAATTGAATGCGGAAATTTGTGAAACTAGTAGGCTATCCTGTCTTATGAAACAAGTGTGTGTAAGAAAAGTAACGCCACTATCTAATGATGCAGTATTTAGTAAATGTAACTGACGTGATGACGATCTGAGACGAAACAAAATCCAAGTGAGAAGAGAATGATGCGTATTTGAAACAAGAGTTTGAGATGCTGCTAGAATTTCAAAACCATGTATGAGGCGTAGGACAATTTAAAGCATCCGTTTTTTGCGATTCATTTTCTCTTAAACAGTGTAGGACATTTGTTTGTCAAGAATGATTTCGATTCGTCTGGCAAAATATGTAGGAAAGTGTTAGGATTTCGAACATTGAGTTTCTCAATAAATCTAAATCAGTGGGAGTTTTTTAAAGTTACTAGAACGCCCGTTGTGCGCTAATCGCACAACATTTAAGTAGAGTCCATTATTCAATTTCGTACCTACTAAACCAATCCAGGACATACAGACACAGACGCATGCAAAAATATACTTGATTTTTTAGTTGACGAACCCTCCCAAGAAAATACAGAAATACAGATGACTCCTCTATATTTTGATTCTATATTTTTGGAGAGGTCCCCTTCAACAGACACACACACACACACACACAGACTCATGCAGTAATATATCTGATACCACTTTGAATTCAACAGAAGCCCAACCAACTTATAAATGCTGAGTAGCTGTCTAGTAGACTGGATGATTCCAGCTTGGAGTAGAAAATATTGCCGCATGTGAACATGTTCTCGTTTTCTCTTTTCTATGTATGTGAACATGTACATGCTTGCCCTGTAATTCAATATTAAGTACATCTATACAGAAGAGGAAAGTGCAAGTTCACTTCATACAAGTATAATCTTAAGTTGACAAGATGAAAGTTCAACGTTCAACGACGTCTCTTTTTTACGTTCTTTTGCAAATCCAACTGGAAAAAAGTGAGCCTTGCATTTGATTGCTATGCACGCAATTCAATTTTTTATACTGATATAAATGCAATTTCCCATTTAAAACTGTAATTGGATATGTACCTCCCGTAGAGATAATTCGTACCTGGGGTGCATGCCTCATGAAAGTTTAAAAGTACACTGGCATCATTTACCTAGCGAGACCGACGTTTTTCTCCGCTATACGTGGAGTTTCACGTCGAAATTGATTTTTTAATATGAGACAAGAAAATGTTATTTTTTTCTATAGCTCATTGGGAAAAGTTTGAGATTTTGAGAGAGAAGTAAGTAAAGATTTCGGTAGTTGCGCATTTGTATCTGTGCTCGTTGATCCTTAATAGCACGTTCTTTTTTTCCAAGGACTATTAAGTAATTTGAAGACTCAAATACAGCTTGCGGTTGAAACTTGAGCCTTGTCGAAAAGTTTTACTTGGTTTCATCAATGCGTACAGACGTGGAGGAAAGCAATGTTGGTGTAACACGTGTGTGCGTGTAGTCATGTTTCCCAACTTGATATACGATTAGAGTGAAGATAGGAGAAAGTTTTGGAGTCATTACTCATTTCATTTGTCTCCGTGGAAGAGAATTACTTAAAACTTGGCTCGGGATGGCTGGTTTTGTGTGAGAGATGTAATAATAAGCAGATATATACAGGACAAGGGTGGGAAGGATGTACATCTTTATCTCTTTCCCCTTGTTTTCTTAATATTCCAATTTTTGCTATATTTGTTGAACTTATGCTTCACTTGGAACGATTTTTCTTGCTGGGTTTACTTAAATCATAGGAAAAAACGGGAGGATTTGGGGGGGATATGCATACTTCCGCTTTTCAGTGTTTTGTATGGATACAAAATCATACAACGTATGAGTTTTGATTAGTTTAAAAAATATATACAAGAGTTCATGTTACATTAAAACTTTGCCTACTTACGATTAGTAATCAAACTTTTACCAATTTTTAATGAATTTACCCTTGCACATTTAATTTTTCTTTTCCCAACTATGGATATATCTACTGAATCTATATGTGTTATAATTATATTCAATGCTGTAATAATTTATGCCGTCACTTAAATATCCCATTTCAAGAAATCAAAAATAGTAGTCTTCAAATGACAAATCCATTCCATCATATCTCCTCGCAATAACTCTTCACCTTGGTTTTCATCAATTTCCCCAACCCCATGTTTTATTAGATTTCAAAGAAAATCGAGTTATTTGAGGGGAAGTGAAAAAAATTGGAAATAAATGCTACAGGGGATGTATACGTCGTATCCAAACGAGAAAAACTGAAAGGTTGGAAACTTAAAGGGGAAAAAAGAATAAGAAAAACCAGTTGGTAAAAATAGAGACTGCAAGAGAAAATCTCACGAATCACAGTGTGATGTGATAAATCATTCAGCTCTTCCATACCCCATATATAAATCCAGCCTTAGTCTTCTCCCTATGTATACATATATACCTAAGTATATTTACTAAATTTCCACATTCATACAATATCCTTGCCATCTCTTTTGTATGTATGAGTTCTATACAACTTCACGTCTCTGTGTTCAGTCACTGCCTGAAGATTTTTTTTTCTGAATAGTCCAGCATAACACCTTCTTTAATAGAGAGAAATTACGTGCGCTGCGTGAAGTGGCCGCCAAGTGATAGAGCACCACCACCACATTTTCAAAGCGAGAAACTCATCTCGCACCGAGACCGTATATATGGAGCAGTCATCTAGAGAAATTGCAAGTTGAGAAAAAAAACGACCAAAATCACAGAATGATTTGCTGTGTGTACAAGCCAAGCCCCATGAATTGTGTGGAAAAAAAGTCTACTATTTTTTCCCATATAAAACCTCAAAGTGAAAGTAAGACTGGGAGAAGCATTCTCAAAAAATTCGATTCTCACAACGCACATATTACAGTACCACATTAGAAAGAAGCACACATGTGGATAAAGAGGAAAACTAGGAATTTTCAACGTATGCCTCTCATCCACTCGACCGCAATGTACCAATTATCATAATTGACTCCTCCATTTTGCCCGCATTGTGAAGCTGACTGTTCACCCAGTGAATAGAATGCGAATGCAATGTGCCAATTTTCCCTCGTCTGTGTAAGCACATAAAAAACCTTCATACATTCATCCTCTCTCCGTCTCTCACTTCCATCCTCTGTACACAACTCACTCTCATGTGTTTATTCATGGTACATTTATTCAGAGAAATGGGTCTGTGTGTACTGCAAAGGGACTAGTTTTCCTCGGGATGGAGAGAAAATGCTTGGGAAAATTGTGAATGTAAAATGAATAATGACTCTCATCATCACCTATTCACTGCTACAAAAGATGGCTGGAAATTAGCTCGTCTAGTCCCATTTGTACAAATACTAACTACTCCAGTTTTTAGCGTGGGAGTGAATCAACTTAACAAACTGAAAAGCGAGAAATGTTCCAGATGTGTGTAATAGGTGGATTGCAACTGGCAGGAGTTTTTCATTTTCAGAAAAGATCCTCTATTTACAAATGGCACTGAGGAAAGAGGGTGTTGCACTTGATGTGCAAAGGACACTGATGGGGGAATCCATCATTATAGCGCATTCACTAATCGTCGGATTTATTTGTGATAATCCAGTGAATCGGAAGGGGGTAGAATAGAAGCATATGAGCTGTACAAATGAAATCCTATATTGATAAGCTTACATTACAAAGTATATAAGTGTTTGCAACAATGACCATTTTGTTATTCACAGTAATCGTCCCCCATTCTTATATCTCTTTCATTGTGGGATTGTGCGTGTCTGGTTGAGACAGGAACAGCTGTAGAGAAATTATCACTTGCTCCAATCAACAAATGAAAGCTATTCTACAAGAGTCCCATCTAATCAATTACACGCAAAGGCTTTTTAATAACGCATTCACAAAATGCAATGTGTGTGATTCATCATAATAAATTTGGTGGGGTGTCACCATTCTGGAAAATTTATTGGGGGAAAAAGCCGAGATTCATTTTCGAAATGGATTTATCACCCAAATCCTTGTTTTGCCCCTTTTAGACAAAATAGAGTGCACGCGGGTGAGTGAATGACGTGTTGAAGACATATTTGGTACGGTCCCATTTTGCGAAAGATGGGCGCGTGTGTGTGTGCCAAAATCCATTCGTAAAATTCATAGGCAAAGGGTTTATTGCTTTTTCATTCACCAGCAAAAACAGAACACACAAGGCTAATATATTAATAGATAGGTAGGGATACACAGCTTGCATTAATGAAATCCTCTTTGTCCACCAACTGTGCATGTACAGCACTATGCACACACAAGGTTTTGTGTCGCACAAAAAGGATTAATTAAAAACGCAACAAGAACAAACCCCATGGGACTTGAAGACTAAAGGAGAGATATCAAAAGTTGCATGGCCACGCTTTCCCAGAGAAGCCTTATATAAATAATAGCGTCTTTGTGGGAATAGTAGTGGATAATCTATATATCCTTATAAAACGCACATGGCCAAGTTTATCCTTTTGTGCTTATTTTACAATATAATATTCGGCTAAGGAATACATTTGGATGTTGTAACTTCCGTCTCTGACATTTTGAGCTTCTAGTTCCCCAATTTTGTTTGCTTTTCTACGTTTTCACGAAAAAGTTTTCTCAGGGTTGACGTTATTCTATGCAAACTACTAGTGTATGTTTGTGTGTGGTGTTGCAAACTCTTTGTGTGCTTTGGCCTTTTGTGCGAGAGAAAGTAGACTCGACATGCGTCTTTTTACATACTAGCTGTTTCCTAAACCTCTAATTAAAAACCCTGCTGGCGGGTTCATCCTCTTCCGTGGGAAACAGAGAATCCGTTTTTTACCGTTTTGAATAATACATTGTCTTCTTGCCACACCATATGTGCGTCTTTCACATGCATCATAAGAACGTGATTAGTGTTTCCACATGTGTTAGATTTCAAGCTGTGGGGAAAGAACTACTTTGTTTTTCTAATCTCATAAGACTCATGTGTGGGAGTTAAGCTCATTTTATGTTTTTATGGGAAATTTGCAGGGGAGGAGTTTTTAACTATAAAAAGGCTTCAAGGTCAGAAATGGCAAAAATATAGTTTCCCTTCTGGCCACATTTTTCCATAATACATTTTTGCTTTTCTCCTAAACTGTAATATTGGTACAGGATAACACATCTTTTCATCCTTTTCATTAAATTTAATGAATAGAAAAGCTCCCATTTTTGGTATCTATAATCCACTTTATAATTTAGGTCATGCCCTTGTTTTTCCCTTTTTAGAAGAGATAAAACACAATTCGCAGTATTGTCAAATGCAGGTATGTATGTATATATATTTGTTTGTGAAACAAAACCTAGTATAACTTTGTATTCTTCTTTTCTTTTCCTTCCAGTCTCATCTCCTTTTCACCAAAGAAAACACGCCCAACTCTTGCCGACATGAGCGGAGACAGGAAGCTAGACAAAAAAATTCTTGGAATTTCTCTCCGACAAAATCCTCCAACAAAATGCATCACATCACATCAACCCCTAATCCGTAATTTAGCACGGGTTTAATAACACTTGTGAGAGGAAAAAGCGAGCATACATTATATTCTTCTCAAGAAAAGTGGATCCTCGTTTAAAAACAAGGATTTTCCCTCATAGCAAGGATTTCCGCTGAAAAGTAAAAACAAGTTTAAGTGACAAGATCATTCTTTCCCCTATTATTATTAGGATAATATTCACCCAGCTTGTAATACTCGTCCTTGTCTCACAACCCGTGTGGAAGGAGAAAGCAAGTGAAAGCAACTTTCTTTTCTTTATGTCACAAAGGAAAGAGCAAACCTTGCTATTCTCATGTCTCACAGCTCCTCTTTTGAAGTGAACTTTTTGAGATAAATGGTTAGAGAAAAAGCAAGTAATTTCTCTTTTTTTCTCCACCATGAAAAATATTTTTCTCAAGAATGAGAACTGCTCAAAGGCGAGCTAAACTTGACTCGGCACGCATAGATAAATACAAAAGGGATAATGATAAGCATAACTTGTGTGAAAAGTGTTTTCAACAACCGACACTTCTTTTGGTGGTTTAGCTTTCAGCGTGAAAACTATAAAGGATTCGTGGAAATCATGTAAAATTATAATGGTGAAGTTGCCCAACTGTCAAATTGAGAGAAGCTATGGTTGCACTATTGGGAAGATTTTTTTCTTTCTCCTCGTCAAAAACAAAACCGAGAGAGACAGAGTCAGTCAAGGATAAAGTTGGGAATTCTAGATGTCATTTAGGATTCGAGGAAATTGTGCTTGTGACTTGTGAGTGAGCAAGTAAAGGATACGGGAATATGCATTCTGAATCTAGTTGAGAGAAAGACACAAATTCTAGCATCATATATATGTAAAGCTGACCAGACTTTCTCCAATACCTATTCTTTATTATCCTATGTCAGCCCAAAACACAAGAGACTTTTTTGCTCTACTCTAATAATTCAGCGTTTTCAGCGAAATCAAGCTTACACTGCTCTAGGCTGATATTATATTGATGTTAACCCCTTCTTCTTCTTCCGATGTTCAGGAATAGACTCAACAAAGCTGGAAACTCCAAGAGAGGAGGGGTTCGAGGAAATTTGTGAATTTCACAGTTCCTCAGGCATGAGTTCTCTACACTATCATTGGTTTTACTCTGTTTCAAGAGGAAAATCCGATTGAGAGAGAAAACGAAAGGTTGGTTGATCTCTTGAAAGAGAAAACAAGACGGGAAAGTATAAAAAAAACTTCATGTATTGGAATCTTTTCCGTATCTAACTTTCACAACACAAAACATTTTATACATAAGAATAAAAATAAAACTTTTTTTCCTTCCCTTGTTTAACCTTTGGCTCATGGGAAGACATTGAATATCTCCACAAAAGGAAAAATATCCAAGTCAAAGAGAGGAAAATACGCACATTTTGAATTTGAACGTTTATTTTCCTCTCCCTCACATGTCGTGTATTTTCCAAGGATAAAAAAGCCAGTTTTCTTTTATTGCTTGGAAAAAAGTGTTGTAAGTTCATCCTCCTAACCTGAAGCAATATCGATACTTGACTGATATCTACATTGTACACGAAAACCGAGTGAAATCCTAAAAACTTCGTGTATGCCAGGTTTTAAGATAAAAAAAGACAATACTCGAAAAAGAAAGGGTAAAGAAAAAAATACTCACCTTTATGGAAATAGGTATCATGACAGTAGGTTTACCTCTTCGTTGGATGAAACTAGCAAATGCAATCAGTATAAAAGCCAAAAGGAGGGAGAATAGAAAACGACATTTTTCCTCTGTATAGCCCATCCTCCTCATAGAAAAACGTGAAAGTTCCTATTTGAGTGAAAGCATTGGCGAGACAACTGGCCATCATCGTCCACTCCGAAGAGGAAAAACGACTGCTCGTTTTTTCACTCTAGATATCATCATCATCTTCCTCCCTTTTTCCCCTTTTTACTGTTTATTATTGTTATTGCCAATTGTAACGCTTACTCAGGAGGAAGGAGCCAGGGTCAGAGAATGTAATGGCTCAAGGACTACTTTCCTTTCTTTTCTCTGCCATCACCACTTGCTGAGTATACTGACTGACCGATACAAGTGTAGAATCACTGAGAGAAGCTTCAAGCTCCAACAGGGATATTTTCTAGTTCCTGTTCGAAAAGGAAAAGGAAGATCAGAAGAGAAACTCTTCACGTCGTTGTTATCCCTTTTTTTCGCCGTTTGGGAAACGTGTAGTGGACAAGTTTACGACGACATGTTTTCCTGAAGTGTGTACTTTCTTCTGGGAAAAATAGCTCCTGCATAGATAAGTGTATAAAAGTAGTGGAAAAAACGTGTTTCCTTTTTTGTGGATGTTGAGCACAGTGAAAGTTGGAACTTGTTTAGTGCAATATGCTAGGATTCTTTTAAGGATGGACAAGTAAGCTAGGTAATAACTGTGAGAAAGTGGCTGAGTCTAGAAGAGATCTTGATGATGGAAGGACATTTATTGGGAGATGTTAGGTAGCGTGGATATATCACCTTTTTTCATGTTTTGGATCTCAGATAGATTTCAAATTTAGAACGTGTTCCAGCACACAAAATAGCTAGTAGGGAATCAACATATGTGGCTCAAGTGGACAGCCCATCATTTGTTGAGGTGGACGTTGTCAGTAGAATATAAGTTTTTTTGTTAAAGGTGAAGGGAAAAAAGTGTTGATGGGATAAAGGCAACTTGTGTAAACGTTGCTATCATGTTGATCCCGGTAGAGATCCTTTGGACTTTTTTATTTCTCCTTCTTGCCCAGCCACAACTATTGTGGTCAATGGGGAGCAGGCTTCAGCAACAACATCAGCAACAGCAATGGAGCTCACGACTGGTGTCCACGAAGTTTGGGTCTGTGAGAGGTTTAGCCTTTCAAAAGGCTGGGTATGAAGGGGTAGAAGTTTTTCTCGGCTTGCCGTATGCTTCAGCCCCTGTCGGCTCGTTGAGACTGATGCCACCCGTGAGTGGCTCGCCATGGGTTGGGACAAAAATGAACTCGGAGCCGGCTCCAGTCTGCCCCCAAGTTCTTCCCAATATTGCCAATGAGACGGAGACAATGAAGAGAATGCCAAGAGGACGACTTATCCAGCTCAAGAGGTTGCTCCCAATGTTACGCAATCAAAGTGAAGACTGTCTTTATTTGAATGTATACGTCCCAATGACAGGTAAGGAGTTTTTTCTTTCATTTACATGTCTTCGCCTTCTACCAATATTTCATTAATTTCACACAGCCATGCATGGACAACTGTGTAAACAGTGGAAAGGGGAATTGTCAGAGGAGAAAATTAAACTCATTAATCTTAAATCAGTCACAAATTTGTCTTCTCCGTGTTCCGTATTGCGGCAAAAAGGAATGTTTGGAAATAGTTATAAGAAATTAATATAATATTTCTAGGTAGCGAGGCATGAATACTTGGTGGTAATATGGTCTAGAGTTTCTGAGCGCTGTCAGTATTCAGGGTGGTCTTGATTTGGTGACATTTAATAACTGTCTGCGCTACTAGTGAAACCGCAAAAGTTGGAAGTGCAGCCGCACAATACTTTACATGAGCAAACAATGTCCCACTCTGGCGTGCCTTGGCATGACTAGGGTATACGCCAGGATGGGAAGAATGGGTGCAGTCATGCAAATCTGGCTATGCTACCTTAAGCAAGATCTAAACTCTGAGAAAATTCTTCCTGTGTACACACACATTCTGTGTAAGGAAGGGGGAGAGAGAGAGGTTTGCCACAGAGAAAACCTGAAAAGCAAAAGAACAAAATTTTCCCAGGGAGTAGTGAGGTGGTTGTTGACAGCAATGTTGGCAGAGGACAATTTCTGAAACAAAGTTTTAATGAGTTTAATTCTAAATGACAAGTCATTGCAACATTCTTGTGGTTTTGTCAATCCCGCGGGAGCTCATCATCATCATTGCACTGAGAGTTTATCAAAAAGATGTATTAACAACGCTAAAATCATTCAAGTCAGAGGGAACGGCGGCAGGAAGAGGAGACTCTCAAGATGATGTTTGCTCTCTGGCTTCCCCGTTTCATTGAGAGTTTGTGTGTATGTGCAAGTTGGGAAAAGTTGCTCTTTATTAGTTAGTCATTGGGTTTTATGAGAAGGGCAGAGAAGCAGAAGTGGGGATTCGGTGGGGAAAAAAGTCATTCATAAGTATACACGCACAATGTGGAACTCCCTTTGAGGCTTTGAACTCAGTGGATCGTGTAACTTGTGTTAATTGCAAGAGGGCAAAAGAGAATAGAAAAGTAAAACATGGCTTCACGCAATGGCTTCATGGTAAATTGAAAGATGTAAAGATGAATAAGCTGTGATGATGACGTTGAGAAGGAGAGGGAAAAGTGGAAACGGTTTTCTCAATTATGAATGTATAAAAGGAATGTGACAATGGTTGAACTTGAACTTGGGGAGAGGATGAAATTAAAACATTTATTTATGCTTGAACAAGGTCGTCGCAATCAAGATGAAAGATGTGAAGTTTAGCGGAAATTTTTCATTTGTTGTACTTTCTTCACAATTTATTGGGGTGAGACTTAAATGCCAGTTAGGTAGTAGAGGCTTTGAAACTTTGAAAGGGTTAAATTATTATAAGTGTACTTTCTTCAACAATTTAACGAATTTGACTCATAGAAAACAAAGAATTGTTAAAATTTAAAGAATTTAAAGTCTCGATTCAATAGAAATGTTAATCACCAGCCTGGGCATCGAACCACAGGCTATTTGGGTTTAGTTTAGTTTAGTATGCTTTACCACTAAGCTACAAGGGAATTTTTCAGAATCGTTCGGAAATATATTCTACTTATGCGGATAAAGAATTGTTAATTGATTGTTTGAGTACTGTTATATTTTTTGAACTTTTCTCCTGACGAAGGTATCAGTTGTGCATCGAAAGCTAGCTAATTAAAATTTCTTAAAATGTCTTCCATGAATCCTGAAAACTCAACTTATTAACTTGCTTGTTTCATATTGGAACTAGCCAATTTCAAAATCCCTGTGTACATTTTATTACACAATCTAGTGTGTAGGCTACAGCTTTACCATCCTTTCCAGGGAATTTTTTTTTTGAAGAAATGTCTATCGTAATTAATTACTTTTAAGATCTAGACTATGCGTGTAATAGTCCCTTTATACACGATTGTAATTTATTCTTTTTAAAAACCCCTTAAAAAACTTCCATTAAAATTATTATCCTTATACGTACCCTTTAGTTCACTTCACATATACATAAGCTTTCCATTTCACAATTCTACTCTTATAAC
>JAHZNA010004489.1:0-15356 GCA_027743935.1 Sinodicranocentrus sp. ZH6 | reverse complement strand
ATCAAATGGAATTTTAGAGTTATTTTTCCACTTATTAAAAAAATCAAGACAGTTTTTCTTGCATATATTTACGGGTAGTTCAAGATATATAGAACTTACATCAGCAGTGACTAATCTCATTAGATCAAAATCTAGTGCATTTATCTCATTTCAATTGCATGTCAACTATTGTCGATTGATTGCCAACTAATTGTCGACGGTTGTTAGTAGGTTGACTATTATGAATGCCTGTGGACTATGGTTAATTGACAGTCGGTTGTTTTCAATTGATGTCTTACTATTGTTTAATGGCTTTCAACTACTTTGAATTAGTTGTCCACTTTTGTCGATTGATTAACGACCATTGTCAATTGATTTTCGACTATTATTATTGATTCTTAAATATTGTGGACTACTGTTAATTAACTGCATATTAGTGTCTTGAGAATTGATACCTGACTCTTGTTAACTGGCTTTCAACTATTTTCAACAAATTGTCGACTATTGTCAATTAATTTTCAAGACAATCATTTGGCTTACTGTGAATCCATAGACCTATACGCATTAAGTAAATATTAATTTTTCTACTGACAATTTTGAAACATTGAGGCATAATACCTATTGGTTTATAAGTTTTGTTATATATTTAGCACGGTAAGTTAAAAAAATATTAAATTTTGGTAGTGGAAAATAAGTTCTAGGAGGTACGCGCTTGTGAAGCTTCATTCTACGTGTATTGCGTAGTATAGAGAAGTCCATTTTTTGGTTGTAGGCCACAGTACACCGTAGAACACCCAACGCATATACTAACCCCGTTTTATAACCTAACAATATATACTACCACCAAAATTAAACACCACATTCAGTCAGTCGAACACTCCTCACATCCTTAAACTTTTTATTTTGTTAAGTCTTTCTACATAGCTTATTTTATAGTCACCCAATCGGGTCAATACGAAGCAACAACCTTCCTATTTGATCTTTGAAGCAACAAATGCAGTAACCTTGCAGGACTTACTCGTTGCCTCTTTTATAAACTTCAAAAACAAAATATTTTTTCTTTTAAGTCGTTAAACTTAGTAAAATTTATAGAACACCCGATATGGTTTTTTGTTCCTTTTTTGACCTTAGACAAAATTTTTTTTGCATTCCATAGAATAACCCATACACTCATACATGTTCTTATACACATAATCTTAATTCCAATTCACTCGGTAAAGCATCCAATGTGGTCATTTTGGGCTTAACAATTTTAATAAAAAAACTTTATGGATTTAGTATGCACGCATACAGATACACCGACAGTGCAGACGATTTCATAAGTCTGCTAAAACACGTCTCGAGCTTTTAAATCTGGTAAGACTAAGTGGAGCTCGCAAATATTTAACACGTTTAGTTCCAGACGATTTAGTCTCATATAAAACATTACTCTAACATTCAAACCTATCAACAAAAAAGGAAATTTAGTCTCAAATCGAACGCTGAACTAACATTTAAACCTAACAACATAAAACAAAATTTAGTCTCATTTCAGGCATTAACCAAACATTTTAAGCTAACAAAATAGACTAAGACCAGAACTAAGCACCTAGTAGGGAATGCGAATGACCTGTAAATTACTAGACCTTTTTAAATCTTCAAAAACAAATCATTGCTGTTCTACATGTTATAGATTTATGAAACACCCAAAGGGGTCATTTCTCTGTTTCGTTTGGACTTAAGACAAAAAATCCAATACATTTGGTAAAACATCCCAAAAACTCAAATGTACACTACTCAAACATAATGTAACACCCTACGCACTCAGTAAAATTTCCAATCTGGTCGTTTCGTAAATTCACGTTGGATCTTAGAACACAAATTCAATTTTTAAATAGCGAATAAAATGTTTACAGACATACTGATGTACAGACACACAGACATACTAACGGCGCCGACGATTTCATAAGCTCGCGCTTCAAAAACTTTTGCGAGCTAATAAACATTACTCATCCATAATTTAACACCCTATGAATTCAGTGAAGTTTCCAATTTTGTCGTTTCGTTACAACTTCGAACATTAAGTAAATTTAACAAAAGTTCAAAAATTGAGTATAGAGAGACAGAAACAAGGGCAAACTGACGGCGCAGACAATTTCATAAGCTCGCACTTGAAACATTTTTGCGACCTAATAAAGGTTAATTTGCATGTCAAAATTTCAAAATCATGTTGGTTCGATAATGTTGCGATGTCAAAATTATAAATTGTTTGGCAACGGAAGCCCATTTACAGTATTTAGTAATTTTTTTGCTTGGTGAATGTAGTTTTTTTACAGTACACGTTTACAGTACACGTTTAATTAGAATAACAATTTAAGACAATTGGAAATTTTTAAGCCATGATTTCAAGAAATATACTTCATCGATCAATAACATTCTATTGGACTACATACATACTAATTGGTAATTGTATGTCCTATTTGTATTAATTGTCATCTTATGTACAGTGAAACTGAAAGGCGATCATTGACTTTTTCGGGAATTTGTTACTTTAAAAGGAAAAATTAGCAACTTTCTATGCATTAGTGAATTAACAAGCAGCATCAGCATGGTGGATCCAGTCGTTGGTGGCGATGGTATGTTTATATATTAGCTACTAATGCAACTTAATTATGTAGCATTTTTTTCCAATATTAAATATAATGTAGCTTTAATTTGTAAACATGTATTTATTCCTACAACAAATCTAGGCTGCAAGTACAATGACGTAATCTTAACCCTTAAAGAGTCGCCAACCTGGGGTTTGGTAATAAAGAAATGGGATGAAATCGCTATTTTTTTGGATGTACCTGAGGAAACGATTCAAACGATCCGTACAAAACTTTTGACGGAGGTCATTTCTCATCAAATGGCACTTCGTGATGTTATTGTTGCGTGGAGTGCAAAAAGACGCCCAAATGCAAATCTTTCGGAACTCTTAGCTGTTTTAGAGTCATGCAAGCTTAATTCTGTTGCAGGTATATAAATTTTTGCTTAATAATATCCCAGCTTTTAAAAAATTGAAATTGAAACTTGGTTTTATTTTATAGACGAGCTCAGAGAGAAATTTGGAATATCGTACGAGATAAAAAAATACCAATTTAATGGACAAACCATCCAGATATGTGAAATACACTCAAATGCCTACTGGATTCAATGATTTTGTAAAATCAACTGATTTGCTAATGATTATTTCAACTTTGGATTTCGACATCACGAAAGGAAAAATTCATGACAATTTTAAAAGCAGCTGGAAACATATGTCAGACAAAAAGTTTCGAACGGAATACATTCTTGCTCGCGTAAATGTCATTACTTGCGATTCAATGCTTGCAGACTTGCTTCCTGTTGTACTTGGAAAAGCAACTCAAACACACAAAATTTTGCTATTAACAACAGCCCCACACAAAACAGTGCAAGAATTACTGGCATCGAAAAACAGTGACACAATCAGTGTGTCTACTGACAACATCTCATGGACACAATTAAGTGAATCATTCCAGAAAAAAATCTTGACAGGGCACATTCTACTTCAATCCGAGGAAATATCTGCAAATCAAATTTTTGAAGGCAAGACTGAAGATGAACTAGAGACAATGTTATGTGGGCAATTCCTGGCTGACCTTATCAACAACAAAAAACCTGAAGTAATAAAAGCCATGCTATTAGAAGAATTGACGTATTACATTCCAAGAAGAATCCTTCCCCGTCACCGAATTAACTTAGACATTTTTAATCTTCCTAAGAGCTGCAAAGACATTTTTGTATGTACTGGAGCGGATGCAATTGTTTTCTCACAACTTGTTAAAAACTACAGCACAGATACTTCAACCAATCAATTAGCGAAATATAATTTAACTGTCAAACACATCACACTCGACTTCAAGGATGATTTTGAAAAAATCTGTAAAAAAACGGATAGTCCAGTGCATTGGCTTGATTACAATAACGAAAAGCTTTTTTGGATCAAGTCTCGTGGCAGTACAAAGACTTTACGGACAAATTTGCAAAATATTAAAGCTAATCTTGACATAAATCTAAATGAAAGTGTCGAATTGATAGAAGAGGACTTTTTTCTCCACTTGGAATCCCAGGAAGAAAACAACATATATTCACTTCCTGTGTGTATTTCGGATACACCTGGCATGGGAAAATCAGTGTTGATATCCCATCTTGGTTGGAAGCTAAGAAAACGAAATCCCGAAAAAATAGTACTATTCTTTGTGCTGAGTAATTTCACAAATGCAATCATGAAACAAGACTATGAACGCTTTACTACTTTAGTAATTTTGAAGATATTAGCGTCGCAGGCAATCAACTTTAATGGAGAGGCTCTTTTAAGTGAATGGCTACAAACAAAGGGAAAAGTGGAATTAATATTTGATGGCTTAGACGAAGTCAATCCAAAATACCTTGAAAAAACTTGGAATTTTTTTACATCACTTTTGACATCATTCAAAAATGCCCGAGTGTGGGTAGCTACACGTTCTCAATATCTGGAAAAACTGGAAGACAATTTTCAAGTTTTGGGGTATCACATTGAAGCTTTTGATACTAAAGATCAACAGAACTTTCTCAGTTCCTTTTGGTCTTGTAAAAACGACTCCTTAAACGAAGAAATCTTGAAAACATACGCAGAAATATGCTTGAAAGCATTAAGAAAAACCGTGAAGGACAAGGACAGCTTTTTTGCGGGGATACCTCTTCAGTGCATGCTTCTTGGCGAAGCCTTTGAAGAGGACGCAGTTAAATATTCAAATCAAGAAAATAAAATCAATTTAGATACTCGAATACAAGTTAAAATCAAGTCAATGGTGGACCTGTATGACAAGCTACATAATAAAAAAGTTGAAATACATCTCCAGAAACATGTAAACGATTCAAACAAAGGGTTAACTGAAGAGGAAGCTGAAGATGCAATTTTTTTCCTCAGTGTGCAATTACTGTTTCCAGACTGGCTGGATAAACTTGGCTTGAAGCCACCTACAAATATGAATGAAATTTTAAACTTTGGAATTGTTGAATCAACTGGAAGCTCTGATGAAGTTCCGAGATTTATTCATCGCACATTCGCCGAGTATTATGTTTCCAGATTTGTCACTAAATATCTATTCCAAGCCAAAACACTAAGTAGAATTTTTTTGGAATTTTCATGCACATGTATTTTATCTACGAGCAAACTCAGATTTAATTATGGTTTCAGGAAGATTAAGCCCAGATTTAAATTTTCAGTAGTGCGCTACTTTCTTAACGCAAGGTTAGCCAGCCTTAAACCAAAAAGTCAATCTCTGTGCGCAAAAATTAATGAAAAGTGGTTCCTGGGCTTTATTTACGCTTGCGTCGGTGAAGACACTTTTCACATATTCGAGATGTTCACTAGCAACGTTTGTGAAAATAAATTGGTGTTACAGTACTGTTCTAAATCGTTACTTGTTTGCGCTGCAAAAAACGCAAGTCAAGAATTTTTCAAAAAAATTTTAAAAATGTGCCTTAGCACATCAAATGAAAAAATTATCTGCATCGAGAAGTACAGCTATCCTGTAACTGAGAAGGTCTTAGAAGCGGGAAATTTTGCAAAATTCGAATTTATCATGAAGCAAGGTTTAGAAGCATACTTCAAACCTGGTGAACAGTTAAGCAGCAAATGGTTGCAATGGTGTGTTCAAAATTCCAGAAATAATTCTAACTCGGTGGTAGAAGAAAAAGCTAAAATACTTGATTGGTTATTGAACAAATATCCAAATATCGCACACGAAAAAGATGAAAATGGCAAAATGGCTATAAGTTCCGACATTATTCACCCCAAGTTGTATTTAATGCTGGCAAAAAATGGGTCAGACAAATTTAATTTCAACGGAGAACTGTGTACTGTAATGCACCATGCTGTATTCAAATACGTTTCTTTTCACGGTGTTTTTGATTGGTTGGTTCAAAATATTCCAAGAAATGAGCTGAGGATAATTATGGAAAGAAAAAATGAAAACGGCCAACTCCCATTGCAGTATATGTTGACATTGCAATTTAGAGAATTATCACAGAGCACTCTTATGGTGTTTCAAGAGTTAGCTGCTGATTTTAATGCAGTGGATGATGACGGTGACACTGTTTTAATGACAGCAATTAAGAAAAGGATGAGGAGGCAGTGTCTGGAATTATTGATTGGACATCGTGCGAATTATAAACATCTTACATCAAACAAGGGAACCATGTTGCATGTTGCTGCTGCAAGCGAAAGTAAAGATGCAGTAAAGATTCTTTTAGAAAGAAATTTGGACGTTTTCGCCAAAGATAACCAAGGAAAATCTGCTTTAGAAGAGTCTACTAGAAATGTTGAAATATTTAAATTACTTTTGGGGTCAATTAAAGAAAAATTAAGTTATGAAAATTTACAAAAATTGTTTTGTGCCTGTCTTATGCATGGAAATGCAGAAGTTGTGGAAATATTGCTAAAAGAGGGTCTCAACATTTGTCACGTACGTGAACATGACTGGAATCCGATTCAAATCACTTTGCAAAAAGGAAAGGGCAAAAGCCGTTTAAAGATTTTGAAAATTTTATTAGAACAATTTGAAAACAGCATTGAACCTAAAAATACACTACTTTCTGAGTCACTAGGTCAAGCTTCCATTGAAAATGTCTCAGAAAATAAAGTTCTAAATTGGGAGTTTGGATTGTTTCAAATGGAAAGACATGATGCATTGGAATTAATGACAGACTTGTTCCAAACTCAAGTTGACTTCAACAGTCAGATGTATTCAAGTTTAGTGGATTTTTGTTTAAAAAAAGGTGCAGATCTACAAGTTAAAGACATTTATGAGAGTTACAAATATTTCGGTAATAAGAGTAGAGGAGGCACAATGCTTCACTTTGCTGTGCGTAATGAATCTATCATCGGAATAAAATATTTGTTGCAGAAGGGACTTGATTTATATGCTACAGACATTGACCTCAACAATGTCATCCATATTTCAATGCAAACAAATAATCCCCTTCCCGTGATTAAATCTTTGTTGAAATATCCATTGCAAAAACAGAACTCATCAGGTTTACCAATTACCCAAGATGTAGACTCGGTTTTTATTAATTTAAATCTAAATGCAAAAAATGTAGACGGTGAAACTCCTTTACATCTTCTGTTAAAAAACAAATTAAATCCGTATGGTAATGATATTATAGCTGTTACAAAGCTTCTAATGCATCACGGTGCGAAACTCACCGAGCTCAATAAAAACAACGAATGCCCTCTCCAGAACGCTGTAAAATATCAAAATGCAGAAGTTGTGGAATTTTTGCTAGGTGAAACTACTCGGACGTCTAAACTAACAAATTCCGAAGCTGAGGATATTACTAAAACTAAACCCGAACCAGTATCCTTATATCCCATATTATTGCAACATGCAGCTTTAAACCGGAATTTTGATGTTCTAGAGTATCTTATAAATAAACAAGACTTCATTGAAGACTCCTTAGTCAGAGGCATCATTCAGAGGATCATAGAAAACTTTGAAGACGCTTATGCTGAACGTGAGATACTTTTATCTTTGTTGAGAAAACTATCGGACCCTGAGTCCTTTACCTCAATAATTGGCGAACCTAATTTCAAAATGGTAGCTGATGAACTGTTAAAAGTTTTTGTGAGGTTTGCTGTAACGGATAAAAATGATAACTTTATTCCACTTCAGGAGGTTCCATACATCAACGAAGATGCCTTTTCCAAAATAATTAGGTATTTTGTGGAGTTTGATCTTGAGCGATTCTTTTCATTCCGTGATGAAAACGGTTGCAGTGTTCTACATTACTCAGTTTGCATGTGTGAAATTGCAGAAGACATTTTAAATATTTTTAACTCAAACAATATGAATTTTAATGTCCTCAATAATGACGGGAATTCACCCATTTTTGTTGTAGTGAAACACCTTAGGAGTGCTAAACAGATTAAAAATTTAGTTAAATATGGAGCTAATCCAACCATTAAGAACAAAAATGGTGAATCTGTTCTCGACTGGGCGATATCCTTTGGAAATTTGGAGGTGGTCCGGTATTTTGTATATCTAGGACTTCATGGAAATTCAAAAGACAACAATCGGTTGAATTCTTGGTCAAAAAAACTCTCATCTTCTCAGCTTTACCTGCAGAATAAACGAATGGTCTCTTGTCTAAAAAATATCCCAACAGAAGTATTGTTTGCTCTTTTATTTAACCAAAGGTTTAGTAAGCTTCATTACATCAAGTTTTTGATAAGAAAGAAAGGAGCTGACATATTTGCAGTTAGCACAGGCGGCAACAAAGTTGCACATTTAGCTCTCGTCTACTTTTCTCCTAAGCATTACCACCAGTTTGTGAATTATTTAATTCGAAAAAAGTTATCTTGCGTCTTTCAATTTCGAGACAATTTAAACCAATCCCTGTTTCATTACGCTTTATATTTTCCTGGGATTCAAAATAGGACAATGAAAATATTAGGACTCCATGCAGAAGTTAATGATATTGACAAGAATGGAGAATCCATTTTCAGCCGTGCAATCCGTGAAATGGAAAATAAAGAATTTCTCTCCAAGCTTATTTGCGTGGGAGCTGACTGGAAAATAAAAAACAAGAACAATTCTAGCGCACTTATTACAGCTGCAGCAGTTGGAAACTTGGAAGCGGCTCAATTACTCATCTCACTTGGATGTGAAGTCAATTCAAAAAACAACTTTGGTGATACTCCTCTTCACCAGGCACTTATGCAACGTATTCCAAACCAGTTAAAACTAGTGAAATTTCTTTTAAAAAAGGAAGCGGATGCTAATCAATTGAACGCCTTAAATAAAAGTCCACTCAATTACGCTTTGAAAAATGGGCAGAATTACAACGGCTTTGTTTGCAATGAAGTCATTCAAGTTTTAATAAATGCTGGCGCGCAGTAAGTTTCTTTTATATTATTTCGATTTTGTTGATAATAATATGTTACGTTAAAACTAATTAAGTATTCATGTAATTTCAGGATTTTGAATTTATCTGATTTTGACTTGGATGAATCAACTTTGACTTTATTCCAATCACATGGTTTAAATTTTAACGTAATTGACAATGAAGGGGACTCACTCATCCTGCGATCGGCGAAGGAAAACAAAAGTGTTGAGTTAATAAAATTCTTAATAAAATGTGGTGCAAATCCATATTGGAAAAATAATACTGGCGAAACTGTGATCCACTGGGCAGCTGTTAATGGAAATTTGGAGTTGCTTCAATACATAATATCCTTAGGAGCAAACGTAAATACAATATACGATAAACAACAAACATCTTTCCTACCAAACAGTTCAATCTCTTCAGGGGAATCAATCCAGAACACTGACATAAATGCCGTTGACAGTGAAGGTTGGTCACCTTTTATATACGCTATTCAAGGAAACCAAAATAGGGATTTTCTTTCGAAAATGATTAAATTGGGAGCCGAATGGAAATTTAAATGCAAGCTTAATAGAAACGCACTCTTTTACGCTGCTTTATATGGAAATTTGGAAGCAGCTCAATTGTTTGTTTCACTTGGAACAGAGATAAACGCAAAAGACAAACATGGCTTCACTCCTTTGCATGCAGCACTTACAGAAAAAACTCCAAAGCAACTAGAAATCATAAATCTACTCCTGCACGAGAATGCAGATGTTAATGGAGTTGCCAATAATGGAATGTCACCACTTGATGACGCCATAATACATCAATTAAAGCATAATGAACATGTGAGCCTGACAGCAACTCGGCTGTTAACTAACGCTGGTGCGCAGTAAGTTTGACTTTTTCTTCTTTTGAAATCTTTCAAAATCATAAAAACATTATTTTTTCAAAGATTTTTTATTAATTAATTAATTAAACACCATTTTATGTTCAGGCTCTCAAATCTAGCTGAATATTACGTTGATAAAGAATATCTAAATGTGGATCCATCCGTTGGTGTCGATATAAATGCTGTTGACAATAAAGGCAACTCACACTTTTTACTTGCAGTGCAGAAGAAAAAAAATCTTGACATTCTGGAATATTTGGTAAATCGTGGTGCATATCCAAATGTGAAAAATAACAAAGGAGAAAATGTTCTTCACTGGGCAGCCTACAATGGGAATTCGGAATCACTTCAGTACTTTGAATCATTAGGGCTAGACATCAACTCGAAGGATGATCTTGGACAAACTCCTTTCTGCTGGATTGCTAATCATGGTTCAACTCTTAACTTGAATATTATCAATTATCTTGCTGAAAAAGCAAAGCCACTTTCCATCAATGAAAACTTGCCAGGAAGAGTTGTAGCTGCTCTTTTATCCAACCAGAAATTCAACACATTTCCTTACATCAAATATTTGATTCGGACTGGACGTGAGAAGGTATTTGCAGTGAATAAGGGTGGAAACAAAATTCCCTTCTTAGCCTTAAATTATATATCCCCCAAGCAATACCACCAGTTTGTGAAGTATGTTGTGAAAAAGAAGTTGTCCTACATATTTCAATTCTGTGATCAATTCAACTACACTCCATTACATCATGCAGTAAAGTTACCTGGCATTTGGGTGAAGACTTTGAAAATGTTATGCCAACACTCAGATATTAATGCAGTTGACAAAATTGGCTGTTCAGTTTTCTTCCATGCAATCAATGAAATGCGAAACAAGCAATTTCTTTCCAAGTTAATTGAACTCGGGGCCGACTGGACGATCACATGCCATAACAACTGTAGCACACTTCTTGCTGCTGCAGGAGTTGGAAATTTGGAAGCAGCTGAGTTGCTTATATCTCTTGGATGTCAAGTAAACGCCAAAGACAACGATGGCGATACCCCCTTACATCAAGCAATCTTCAAAAGAATCCCGAACCAACTAGAATTCGTCAAATTCCTCTTAAAAATGAAAGCTGATGTTAATGCAATCAACAATGATAACCTTTCTCCATTAGATTTTGCAATAAAAAATGGACCAAATTCAAATGGGTTTGTGAGTCAGGAAGTGATACACCTTCTGATAGACGCGGAGGCCAAGTATATTATTTTCCTATAATTAAAGCTTTTGTGATAACAAAGCAAGTTTTATAGCTAATGATTTTATTTATTCAGGTCAAGATCTGATTCAGAGGGGATTGCAATCTACAAAGAACGAATGAGACAAATGGATATGACAAACTAATCCCTTTCAAGTAACCAGCTAGGATAAATTTTGATTTTACTTTCTAGTTCCAACTTGAATAATTTTAGGTACGCATGATTCCATTTTCACTGTTATATATTTTAATAATCATCCATTTTAGCTATCTATTTTATTTAGAAGAATTTTTATTTATAACACAAGAAAGAATTAACATGCTTGACATTTGCTTCTCCAGGTTTGATAAATTACGAGCAACATCACAGAAAGTTTTATAATTAGGTATGCAGCATGGATAAAAGTCATTCATCGACAAATACCAAAGGTTAAATATGTATGCTTTTAATTTCTAATGTAGTCCATCCAAATATAATGAAAACATACTTACAAATTAATTTTTAACCTTTACTTTTTAATTAAGATCACTAAGAATCCCACTAATCGATTATAAACTTACCTCTGAAAACAATTCCAATCGAACTTTATTACTCTAGGATCAAATGCAGGACTAGAGCAAATTTAAAATTCAACCTTTTTCTTGATTTTAGTCTCAGTATGTGATTCCCAATTTAAACATATTATCGTTATTTCATAAATGATAACAAAAGCATTAATTAATTATTCCAACAAACTAAACTCGGAAGCAGAACATCATAACCTTATGGCTTATCAATCTTTTAATCACGAAAAGGTAAAATTAACCAATTTTCAAAACCAAAGATTTTAAAAGTTTAAAATGAAGGAATTTTAATTAACTCGTTGCTTTCCTTGCATTTATATTGATTTTCAGGTCCCCTTTACAAAATATTTGCCTTGCTAAAATATTCTCCAGCAACATTCCAGTTCCGTGGTGGACTCTATTACTGGAAAAAAACCTAATCAAAAATAATCTAGTTTCGTAATAAGAACTTCAAATATTTTAGAAATTGATCATTGACATACAAAATTCTAAAAAATACTGAAGATTGCAATTTCCTTTTCAAAAAGGGCTTGGACTTCTTTCTTGTCAAGAGTTATCTGTAATTCTTTCCGAATCTGAATTACAATCATCATAAAAATGCTACTATGAAACTATATGGATTATTTCAAGTATGCAGAGAAAATAATGGTTGGTAAAAAAATAGATCATACAATTAATGGTTGATGTGACTATTAATAAACTATAATGTCTTTTATATTTTTATTGTCAGGATTCCTATCGTCTCCTGCTAATCATTTACGCTGAAGCTGAACAGGAAAGTCTTCCGTCATCCGCTAAAATAAGAGTTTGTTAATCAATTGTAGTTCTCTTCCTGTTTTGACTTTCTCCAAAACTGTATTTAAAAATAGATTAGTGTTGTATCCTTATTTTATTGCCACTCGTAATTATATAACTGTAAAAACTAGTCCTAGATATATTTCACATTTATTATTAACACTTAGCTATACAAATTACTTTAATTGATTTTGATTAATCAAGTTTTTGAATAGTTAAAAAAACAATCACAAGCAATTTCTGGGGATGGATTTTAACTTTACATATTTTAACATACAATTGTATTTTACTTGTGAGACTTATCGTAAATCCTTTTGTTTGGGGCATTTATATGTTAGTATATTTAATGCGATATTTAGTCTCTTGATTTAAGTTTAAAACTTAAAAATATTGTCAAATGACAAATTTCAAGAGATAAAATAGTTCTTGTCGCTATGAGCAGATTGCTTGCTTTTAAATTTACTAAACTGAATAAAATAAACTTTATGCATAGTTTTCGGGGTATTTAAGACAGTTAAAAGAATTAAATTTTGCTAGCGTCCTATGTTTACATTGTTGGATTAAATAAGTTTGCCGCTGCAGAAATGTTGAGTATAAATAATCTAAGCTAGATTAAAAACACTTATGACTTCTAACAATTTCTTTGTGACAGATGAAAACCATGTTAAGATGTATTCACATTCATTTTAATTGTCGAATGTATTTAGCAGTACTTTTATTTCTGCAATAACTGATCTTTCTGTTTAAATTACCATTTAAATATATATTATATTACTGTCAAATCATATAATTAAGAGGTCGAAAGTGAAAACTGGTGAATGTTTTTCAATTAGCTTTCTCCACCCATGACATTGACATGACAAAAGTTGTCGTAGATAAGCAACGAAGTAATGTCGTGTCGTTTTATTGTGATTTTGGAATATTTAAGTTGGAGCAAATAAAAGCAGACGTGAACCTTTGTTTACCCGATATTTTTTGTTCCTATTATACTATTCCTATGTTCATGAATGAATGGGAGATATATGTATCGTTACCTGTCGGAACTGAAATAAGGCAAAACATGATATTGTTAATTTCAGGTTTAAAAAGAGTTTGAAACGAGGAAGAAAACACGTACTCTAACGACTACTTTCACCTGACTATTTTTTTAAATGTATCATCATCTCTTGTTTTGAGATTCATGGCCAAATAATCATAACCTAACTACTAGCTACCAATTATAGATTGAGCTTACCCAATGGGAAATAAGTATTAAAATGTGACTGAAAGCTGAAAAGGACTATCTTAGTGCATGTTTGTATATATAATATTTTTTACTTTTGACAAGTGAAGTTATTGTGAGTGAGGTTAACCTATTTTAAATGAGTAGGGCGGGCTTGATGGATGATTGTTAAATATATAACCTATTTTACTTAAATTGCTTCGCTTGCAACATTTTATACCTGTCGACTTCAACGGTGTGACTCACAAATATCGTTTGAAACTGAAATGGCCACTAAAACAATTCTGATGTTAGCTCGAATCCTGAAAAAGACCTTGAAATAATTACAGTTTTGTCTTATTCAGCACCGAGTAGTTTTGAAAGTGATGGTGACCCCCCGAATAGTTTTATTGACAAACTTACCAGATCTTTAGAGAGCCTTGATCAGAAAATGAGCTCCATGAATAGCAAAATGGATATTTTTAATTCAAAAGTCACTTCTTCGCTAGAAGTTCACAGTAACGATATCAACAGCTTAAAAAATGAAAACATATCTCTTGAACGTAAAGTGAAAAGACTTGAAATGAACAATGAGATTCTAGCCAAAGAGATGCGTGAGAAAAATCTTATTTTAATGGATTTGTAGATAGTGCTTATGAAAAAGCTGAGGATCTGTTTAAGACAGTAGTTGAAATCAAACGTATTACAGACTCTGAAATTCATCCTGACACTGTGTATATTATTAAATGCTTCAAAGAAGGCGTTATTTGTCCCATTCGTGTAAAATTTTATTCCATGAGCGAGAGAAATCAAGTGTTCCAGAACAAAAAGAAGCTTTCAAGACCACATTTCATTAACGAAGACCTCCCGTTTGCAACCAGACGTGACTTTGTTATTTTACGCGAAGTGTCTGCTGATATTCAGGAGAAGGGCAACATTTGCTAATATTAACTTTCGTAAACGACAGCTTGAAGTTGATGACGGTCGTATTATTTGTGTCGAAGAAGGGAAGGCTAAATTTCATTCCAGACCGATTAATAAACCCCGACAAACACTTAATATAACTATAAATAACTTCAATAAGGATCTTCGTGGATCCCCTGCTCAAAATAGACCTGTCAATGGATCTCAACAACCTCAGTCATCAACAACTATGGCCAGAAGCAATAGTAGACCACCAGCCAAACGCCAAAAACCATCATATCTCATCACGGATTTTTTAGATGTCATACCCCGGCGGTTTCATCCAGAAACACCAGACTCAGAAGTTGCATCAATCCTAATGGACTCGCAATCAGAGGCAGAAGGATAACGAACCCAATTACCAGGAGAATCAAACCGCCGAAGACTACCCTGAACGCTTTAAAAATAGGACACCTTAATGTAAGATCCTTAGGGAATAAAATTTTGCAAATGCAAAATATTGTTATGCATAACGAGTACGACATATTTTGCTTGAATGACACAAAACAAGTTTTAATTTGTTTTTTTATGAGAGAAAAATAATGAGTCCATGAGCCCTAACAATTTTTTTCAAAATTGTTCATTTCTAATACGGCAGTGAGTGAAACAGCTTTCAAATATTTTCCTACCTCAACACACATCGTTCTCCTTTAGAAAAGTGCACGGTTCTAATTACAAATTTCAAGGGGGTAAACTTCCTCCCATTTAAGACACCAGTTATAATTTGACACATAAAACTGTTTATCAGTGAAGACATCCAACAGTTCAAAAAGTTGGCTTGGACTGCTAAAGGTTATGATATACCACAAAACGACAAATGCCAAAT
>JAHZNA010004488.1:0-31571 GCA_027743935.1 Sinodicranocentrus sp. ZH6 | reverse complement strand
ACATCAAGAATGAATTAAGACTTAGGGTAGGGAACATTATTTAGAATATTTTTTATACGCACTATTATTGTGCCATGCATAGAGAAATGAGTAGGTATACATATCCCAATGAGTGTGTGCTAATCGGATTACATCTCCCCACAAAAGGAGACTGATGATTATGCCGACTGCCAATAATGCATCATGTGCCATGATGCCATGTCAGATTTTTTTTCAATGTTAGGTAAATTACTCTTCCGAGTTGGCCCATCTCAAAAGTTACAATGTTAGCATTTTGTGAGCATCTAATTACAAAAAAAGCTTTTACATAAGGAAAAAGGAAGGAAGTTGAATAATGCATTGTGTACGTTAGGCAAAGTCAAGGTTCCATACTGGATAATGTTGAGGTGATTATGATGGAAGGGTTTAGTGATGGACAGATCTGTGATGAAATATTAGCTCGTGTACAACCTGATGAAAGGCTTGAGCACAAGGAGCATCATCAACATCGCCATAACTGAGGATTTATAGCTACAGGGTATAAATTTTGATTTCTAAGATGAAGAAGAAATAAATTGTTATTTCGTCTGCTCATAATCGGATAACTTATAAATATGCGTGTATGCAGCCACATCGTCGTTTCGTCTTCTTTATCTCTCATTAATTTCTCAAAAGCCCATTGTGATCTGAGATGGCTGGCACTCGACAAATTATAAAACAATAGGCTCCTTGATGTTTTTCTCCTTTTCCACGACAAAGCGCCTGGATGATGATGCCAAGACAATGGCTTTATTCAACTTTTTGAGATTGTGTTGCCTCCGGAAAACCACCACTCCAGAGAGAGAGCAAACCACACGATACTTCTCTGTCTTGTGTTGGATCCAGGAAGGCTATAACTTTATTTCAATGGTGTCTACGACAGATTTAAAATTGTATAATGGAAAAAACAAAAAAACTTGATGTTGCTCTGTGCCCGAATCTATTCTCGGGGAATAGTAAAATTCAGCAAAAAAAATCCATCCTGTATTCAACTATATTATGTATTTCTGCTTACCACATTTCTTGTAAAGTGTAGAGTAGCACAAGCCAAAAGTCGACAAGCTAAAAGACCGAAAGGAATGAGAAGAAAAAGAAATGTCTGATTCCATCATAAAACTACTTCCGTCTAGCTACAGCAATCCTCAAGCTATCAAAAAAGCTTGAGATGAATTTCGTCGAGTTAGCCATTGTAGAAAAGTGTGGTGGTGGTGGATTCTCGTGTGGTTACGTTTCTAGGAAATATTTGCATTCAAAAACATTTCAAAAGAAATCCCTCCATCTATTCCCTTTCTACTTTTCACTCTAGTTTTTTTCCCAAGCATTGTGCCCCATTCAGCAAGGCTGAAACGTCTAAACGAAATAAAACTTTTGATTTTCATCCACACTTTATATGTGTGCTGGCCTATAGGGAAGTTTAATATATTTGAAAAAATGCTCATCTGCATCTTTCCCTTATTCGCTAAAAATCATATTCAGCAAAAACAATAGCAATTAATTGAGCTGCTCCCAGCAATCAAAGGATGTGGTTTGATATCACTTGAACAATCTCTGGAAAGCGTCAAGCCTAATTTGTTCAGAGCTGTGAATACACTGACAGCTGTAAAAGTTACTTGAAGGGAAATGCCCCTTTTGGAGAATAATAGAGCTTTTTTCATCACACACAATATAAAAGATGATTCATATATGATATCAGGAAGGAAGAGGGAAAAACGCCCACCATTAGATCAACTCTGAGAAATTTACTGCATCACTTTTCACCTCTCATCAGGAAACTGATTAGTTATTATTATTATGAAAATGAGCTAACAAGATGCAAATAAGGGTGCCTTGGTCAAATTAAACAAATTAGCATTTCAAATTGTTACAACTGTAAGATGATTTTTTTTCTTCAAGAAAGTAATTTTTGAAATAATTTTACAATTTCTTATCGTTGGATAAAACATGTGTGTTTCCTCGAAAGGGAATATATATCCTTTTAGAGGTTCCTCCTGGTGGAATTTTTTTCTCGGATTCTATTGCTTTTTTATGATAATTCCTCAAGAGGGAAATGTTAATATTAATAAGTGTTTTTGTTTTCAGGCTGTACAATGTACAATCATGTGTGATGGTGATGATGATGCAATCATTGAATAGAATTTTTCCCTATTTATTTACCGTGTTGATCTGTGCAGTGTGTTTTGGTGTGTAAACTGCCTTGGAGCATAAGCTTGTCTATTTTGTTGCATTTCGAGTTTGGAGTCAGCCTAGTTAACGATATTGCCTTGGAAGGATCCTCCCCCATTGCATTACATTACTCAAGAGGTCGCTCCTCCGAGAGGGGTAATTTTTTCTAATAAATTTATGCTCGACTCAGGTTAACAATGTGGAGTTGCTGACATCTCAGTCAATATTTCATACTTTCAACTGCCTCAAAATTCTTATCGTTTGGATCAAAAGTCAAGGAAATCAAGGAAGAGAACGCCTCCAAAATAAGGGGAAAAAATATTAAACAAGTATGAAATATGTGCATCTGTGTGTTTACCATGGATTAAATGAATGTGGAGCTGGAAACAATTTGAAAAATAGTAGAATTGTTGCAGTAATTTTGAGCTTGGATTTGTTTGCTTAAAACGTGTCTATGTAAGTTCATTTAGGTTTGGATTATTAAACTACATTATCAATATTCTAAACATTACACATAGTAGCAGAAATTTTTTTACAGTCCCATTACTATTGAATGTTTTGGACGTTGATAAGTTTTAAATCAACATAACTATTGGGTAAGAATAGGTAGGTTATCAAAAGATAAGGTAATATCAGAAACGATAAAAACCTGAAAAATGTTTCATTCATAATATTCATCGAAGGCCGTTGAACAGAGAAGTAATAAACTAATAAACAAGATACACCATAAATTAGTTAAGAAAAGTTCGACGCACAGATAACCAAGTATAATTTATGACATACAGTGTGAACCTGATCATTGGCAATTAATGGTTTGAGATTACTACTTTTCTGTCAATGCGTAATGATTGGCTAATCTCTCTAACGGGTTTCTAAATTCATATTAGACAAATTACCTCTGAAATAAATTACACTCTTACAACTATACACAATACATATTCTGCAAAGGAATATGTATTTCTTACTAAATACTATTTTCCCAGCCGTCCTTTTAAATCAACAGTGACCCGATGAAATCACAGCTTCAACCTTGCAAATTTACACTCCACACCTTCCAATTTACCTCTCCCCAACTTGATATTTAGCATTCTTTTAAACTCCACATCCCAAATTATTCACGTCATCCACCAACAAAATATTTTTTCTCTTTAACTCTCATCCCTTCTTCTAAACTCCCATATAAATACAACTCATTTCTAAAAGTATTGAAGGCGCACACAGTTATTAAAATATTTTACAACTAGTCTTTCCCTTTGCATCTCCGCTTTCTGGAGACGTTATCAGTTGCTGGGATCATTTGAATATTTTATACCATCCTCAGTTTCAAGAAGAGGGTTTCTATCCTCTGCACTTGAAATTTCATAATCTTTAATAATAATCCGTGTGCATCTAAAGCAATATAGTTTATCCACTAGAGAAACTACCTTATCCAACCTTTCCCTAGAATGATGCTTCTTTTTAAGATGATTTTTCCAGTCATCAACTCCACGTTATGCATCCTCAGATTGCTATATTACCTGCTCACACTGCTCTTTCCGTCGAAATTGAAAGGGAACAATAATAAAAAACGTCATGAAATATATCCGAGCCGCTAGTCTGACTCAAAGACTTGAAAACTCAAGCAAACTTAGGCATCCAGAAATCCGATATGATGCAAAGGTTGGTGAGCAAGACAAAAGACTGAAACATTCCTGATGACAGGCTAAGATGAAAAAGTGAAGAGTGCCGATGCTCTCTTCTCTGCTAAAAACCTAAAGTAAAGTACGCACTCTGTAAGTCTTCCTTACAGAACCAACTAGAAAAAAACTTTTGTATAGGTCATCGTTAATATAGACAGAGTAATATTTCTCCCCGTCGTATATATCACTTATGTACCTACATAAAATTTCATAATATTGCATTCCATCCCTTTTATTCATTCCAGTGAGGAGACTTTTCGAGGGATGGAATGCGAATATTCATTATTGAACGTGAGTGAACAGAGCAGCTCAGACTCATCGGTCGTTTTCTGTCTCATCCTTATCATCACACCACTACTATATATCTTCGCCTCACAGCAGCTCAGAGTATTCTGCATAGCTGACTGAAACAACTTGGGAGATAATCAAGGGCACTCATTCAAAATCATGTACAAGTAATATACTTTATTGCCTTGTTTCACTTCAAAATGAGAAGCATGCCTGGAATGATTATGAAGCCTTTTTGTCGTAAACCGAGAGAGAGAGAGAGAGAGAGAGAGAGAGAGATGCGAGCGGGGCTTTTAACATTGGTGCTCAAATTATGAAGCAGTTTTTCATGTTTTGTTCATTCAAGATCAGCCACATTTTTTGCAGGGGTTTTGATCATTCGCAGATATACAAGTTCAAGGGCTTTTTTATTCTTGAAAAAAACCTATACCTGGCGCAAGCACTCATGCATAATTTAGAATGGTTGAAAAGCTTCTTTAATAATTCAATCTACATTTAATTTTAACAATTCCCCAAATGTCATGAAGAGGATGAACGGCCAAAATTCAATTTTCCCATTTCCCCTTTCAGCCATAAGTCATTTTCCGTGAATGAAATGAATACCTAAAGTTGCAACTTTTTTTTGGAGGGAAGTTAATTGAAATCACAAGTCGACAATATCAAAAGAAATTATTAAGAATGTGATACAAAACATTTAGACTTTTCAGCATTTTTTTCTCTCTCCCATATTTAAATTAGGAGTACACACTTTCACATCCCTCCACATTGTTTTCAATTTGTACATTTCATCCAGATGTAGCAAATATGTCGACATGAAAATGATTGCGAGATGAGGAAAATGGGAAGCCATATGCATAAAACGAGTTGAATTTTTGCCTCCATTTTAATTGGATTTGAAAACGGCAAGCGTTTAAAGAGCAACAGAGGGGATTCATCCGGTCCACCCCTTAAACAATAAATACACCTCGCTCATTTAAAATTGTGCACACTTGTTCCTCTCAAAAACCGAGGATGGTCGTAATAATGAAATTGAACTTAGCAAAGTTAGTAAAAAAGCTCACTAAATAAGGGAAAATTCCTCTTTGGTCTAAGCTCTCCACTTTTTTAAAAGCTATAAACAACACACTACGTCCAAAAAGGTTCAGCCCCTTGCTGGATGAAGGAGTAGGGAAATTTATTGCATCTAAAAAACTTCCCCTTTTTTAATAATAATTTTTTCTCTGTTTTTTCCTCCCTATATTCACCAAAAATCCTGTAAAGATAAAAGAAAAAAAACTTTTATATACCCTAAATACATTTAATATACATAGTGTACCGTGTGTGTGAGTGTGCACTCCTCCAATTCCATTTCCAACTCCAACCCCTTTTTTAGCCATTTCAACGTTTCAAGTGTAATAATAATGGAGCTGAGAGAGACGAGATAGTATAATGAGATGATATTTTGGTGTTACAAGAGGGTTGGCTTACTCACTTCTCTCTCTCTCTTTTTATTTCACTAAAGAATATAAAAAAATACGTTTTTTCTGAGGTGGATGGTTTCTCATTTTTGGCGTTTACAAGGTTGAATTGCCCGATGCCTGATTTTTGTATCAGAGCTGACAGCAAGTAAAGTGGGATGTTCTACCTTTTTCCTCTACTTGGTTGAGTTACTCACACATGGCTTGTCATACATGAGGAATGTTATTGCTGGAGGTCGTGATGCAGTAGTGAGGGGATGTCTGATGTGCGGTGTGTGTTTGTATCTTGTTTTCGAGTTCAACGTCTAGAATATATATAAGGTATGAATATACATAAAAAAGACAAGTTTTCACCCTCTTCTTACCCTCAGAGCTGCTACCTTGTTATCTTTGCTGACATCCTGCCATCTCAAATTATTACCATTATTATTATTATCAGCAACCAATGCTGATGTATTGCTCATTATGCATTTTGCAGCATTAGCCCTATTACAAATTTAGTCAGAGTTGGACATATATTTATAGGAGGGAGCCAACTGGGAGTTAGAGGTGGATATATACAAAGTAATTTGATGGAGTAAACGGATATGATATTTTTTATCTTGTTGTTTCCCAATACCACGCGATTTACCGAATTTCAAGGAATTTCACCCCCTACAGAATAAAATAAAATATACTCCTCCATAATTTATATTTCGCCAAACTTGTTACTTCACATTCACTCATCATCCAGTCCAATCTAGTACATTACTAGTAGTCTCACTGTCAGAGTAAGAAAAAAATTCGAGTTGCATATATCATAGATCACATCACGCGATCTCTCCTCAAAACAACTTGTAACCACTTCTCTCTCGTTAAAGCTACACTCACCTCTTCCTTTTCTCATTTTCCATGGAGCACGTGACACACTCATGAAAATAAAATAATACCTCGATAGAGAAAGAAAGAGAAAATGCAGAAAAGGATAGAAAAATGTACCCTTTTCTCCAATAAAGTTTCCTATTTGCGAAAAAATAGGCTCAATGACACTCCACCGTATTATTATTATTACCTCCGGTTTTCCTTCTCGGGAAAGACCAAGTGGAACAGGGAAAACCACAAAAGATCCACTCCACATGAATTTCCCTTTGTTCTTATCAATCCACATGAGTAGTCAGAGAGAGTAGCTGAGTCTTTGCTGTAGCTCAGATACTTGGCAATTTTGGAGAAGAGAGAATAAAATGCTCGCAAATCGTATCCTCTTTCTCTCTCTTTTTCATACTTACTCAAAAAAATACACACAGAGTATGTTCAAGTTAGTCTCTCTATCTGTCTCCATTCTGTGTTATACCTACCCACTCAAAAAATTGGTAAAGTGAGAACGGAGAAAATCCACCAAGAGAACATAAAATATGGGTTAACATAGGAAATGAAAAGGATGTGGATTGAGGAAGAAAAAAAAGAGGATGAAAGTAAGTGTGCTTCTCGTCTTTGAAAATATTATATAGTGATAGATCCTCTCTTTCAGAGAGAGAAAAACACCACGTTACGTGTACTTTATTAGAGTGGCGGAATAGGAAAACGATCAATACATTACATTCGAGCATATTTACCTTCGCCAAATCATTCGAATATGGGAATCATCCTCGGTATCAAAAGCCAGCAAAGCTTGCAGTAATACTTTTTATGGTCTACTGACTGACTGAACGATCTCCAAAAAAGAAAAAAAAAGAATCCCTAGGAAATATGTATTATATGGGGAAAGATGTGTTACACATACTTACCAAGCACCCACCCATCATCATCCCGGGTGCGTACTTGAAATACCAAAAATGATTCCTTTAGAAATCCTCACTGGAACAGATAGTAAAGCCATATCAATGCCGAAGAAAGATCTAAAGCATTCCCAGATATCCGTTGGATAGTCTCAGGAAGATGATGTGTGTCTGCACTTGTGTACAAGTGTATATTTTATGCTCATATATTAAAGCCAACCAGCTAAGTATTCCTTGTCATTTCTCTCATCCTTTATTCCCGGTAATCCATCCATTGATGCTTTTGTCCCAGATATTCGGTTGGAGAAGAAAAAAAACGTGTTTTCTTGGAATATTCCAATATTTAACGGGAATAAAGGGGTCCCCATTTTTTACCACCACGATGTTACCTCTTATCACACTGGCCAGGGTTATTTCTATAGGTGTAAATAAACTTTCTTCATATTTACCACCTCTTCCTTTCAACAGATTTAGCTATAAGATCCTCATCTTTATCTTAAATCACTTGTGGAGGGTTATATTGAAGCAGTATCAGTGCCACTTTGAGAATAACCGAATTCACAGAAATGCTCCCCAACAACAGACAATATTTTCAAAGCCAGCGGACCTCCCTCAGCACACAACTCTCTTTTTCATATAGTAACCTGAGCTAGCCACCCAAGCGTAGCGCACAAAGCTAAAGGAAGAAAGGGATAAAATTGCTTCAAGAAATAAGAAAGGAGAGCTCATCTTTTCCGGAAATTCAAGATAAAAGAGAGAATCACTCCTACTGAGGTGGTTGTTGATGGCATGTAAGTATTTTTCGTGGTGAAAGTATGCGGTAATATCAGAGCTTCGTCTGGTGTGTCCTGTTCTGCTGAGCCTCTTCGGCTTTTTTTATATTCTTTGATTGCTTGCTTCATAGAGTCCTTTATGGAAAGGCAATAATACCTGATGGTATATAGTCATAGGAATATGTACATTGTACAAGAATAGTGGATGATATTTTTAGTGAATTTTAACCCAACAGGGAATTCCGCTGGAGGAAAGAAATTTGACGCGGTTCCTTGTTTCCCTTCGTCTGTCTACTCATGTGAGCATTCCACTTGAGTGAAATGAAATAAGATTTCAAAAGAAGAATGAAACTGCGTGTTATACAGATACACACAACGTGTTTACACACACACAGGAGGTCTACACTACTACGTGATCCTTTACGTGTAGTAATGTGCTTTCCCTTTTCTATTTCCGTCCTGGTTGGGCTATGTACATAAGCAAAACAATGTAATAAGGAACTTAGAGGGTATTAAGGAGAGGGTTAGGGAGAATATTAAAATGCATAAATATGTTATAGTTCACCATTTCCAAAAGAGAGAACAAGTTTGAGAATAATTTCTCTACAAAATGTCAGGATCACAGGATAATATATAAGTAAAAGAGGACTTGTAGTTTTTGCATCATAAAAAAATCATGAATTCTACAAAATGAGAATTATTTTGACTAAGCTACAAAATATCCTCTACTAGTTGCCCGAGTACTATACAAAATGAGTAAAAGGGATTCTCCAGGGGATAAAAGTATAGGGCCCTGAAGGGAGTCAGGAGAGGAAGTGAAAGTTGATGATAAAAAGGAAAAAAATAATAATGAAACTCAAGATATATCATGGTAGAGATGAGGGAAAGATGTAAAACAATAACATATCATGCTTCTTCTTTGAAGCTTCCACTCTACATAAATTCGTACATTGATGAAAACTTTTTTCTACGAAACTTGCCACAGGCTGCGTGTGTCTTTTTTTTCTTTAGCAAACTGGTTTGCTCAGGTCAGAGAAATAGCCAAATCGTATGTTTTCATCTTGTGTAAAGTTACCCTAAACGGGAATAATCCTGTGGTTCTCCTGTGACACGTGTCGACCAGTCCACGCACCGAAAATCCAATGAAATCTTTATGAAGGACTTTGCCAGTCTACACACTTTTTTCCCTTCAAAAATCCTCATCTTGGGAGATCTTCTTTACGGGAAAACAAAAACCGGAAGAGGACATGCACTGGGTGGGAGGCTAATGGCTTGTTAATAAATAATGGATTAATTAACGATGAGAAGCGCATCTAAGATTAGAATATCATGAATTTCCCAAAGATTCTCTTTCATTGTGTGCAAGTAAAAAGTTTCTTTAGAGGAAGATCATGAGCGGAGGATGCAGCAGTGTGGAAATATATTTTTTGTCTTATCATTCTTGATTGTGGGCGGTGGTGGTGTGGTGGATGCTGAAAATAGCTTCTTTTCTACTTCTGCTCCGCCAACTTTTTCCCTCCTAGGTTTCCCCGAGGTGATATAAAATGTAGAGAAAATCCTCCTGCCATGCAAGGGAAACAAGTGTGTCTTCTGCGTGCGTTACTCTTTCTTTTTACTCTACGCAGCAGGTCGTCATGCTGGGGGAGAAAAGAGGCAAGTAAATTCACAAGATTTTCAGAGTTATGCAATATAAATGAATGGAAAGAGCAGGGCTCTGAATCTTAAATCTGGGAAAAGTTTTTTCTCTATTCATTTACTTTTCGTTTTTATACTTTACTCTTCCCAGAGAAGCTTTTCCTCCGCTCGCGTGTTGTTTTTAAGACCTTGAGACAGAGTGAGTTGTTAACGGAATGTGACTTTTTTATTCGCTTTTATACCAACTTGACTAACAGGCAAGGACTAGAGGTAGGTGAAATCCTACAAATAATGTATATCCGCTAATGTGATAGAGGTATAAAGTGAAGAAAAAACTGCATGTGGGGGAGGGCGATCATATATAGGAAATATAAAAAAATGAGTAAAAATGTGCACAATAATATTATCCAGAAGAACCAGAGGAATAATGTATGTGTATTTGTCTCTCTGTTGGAAGACGTAAACCACTTTATTTTCCCATTAGCATTGCATTACACTACCCACTCAAGTTAGTTATGGGGAAAGGAGACTCATTGAAAAGCATTATGAAGAGATGAAAGTCAATGTCATTGCCAAAAAGTTTTACGCTCAGCCGACACAAACACACACGACGAGACGCTGAGGTATACAACTATGTCTCGAGGAGGAGGAAGGAAATCAAAGGAAGACACGGCGGGAGGTGGACTATACAAAATGTAATGTGATATGTTATACACTGTCTCTGCGTTCTTTCCCTTGTGGAATTTTCACTTTATACCTTAGGGCTATTATATTGTGGAGGAGAAAAACATGTCACTTAAAACTGATCACGCAGTTCTGGGAAAGGAAACTACTCGTCTATTTCATCGTGAAGCTATTTACAACTTATTATAAGTCTATGCTCTGTCTTTTTATGGAGATAAAGTCAGTTTTCGAATGCTCTAGAATTTCTCCTGAGAAGTGGGTGATGAAATTTTAAAAAAAACGTTGAGAGTCAGTTGTATTTGCTTCATGGCTGAAATGCAAGAATCAACAAGAATCAGACTACTACAGTGGACGGTGACGTAGATGTTAAATTACTACGCAAACTTGTATATTTTTGAAGCTGTTGTAAAAAATTAAATCTAGGGCATTAAAAAACTAAGTTGTAGATAGCTTCATCAACCGAGATATAGTGATACAATAAGACAATCTACAAGAATACCACTAGGAAAGCTCTACCAACGATGTCACGTGAGTGTATTGAAAATTGTATGCATGTACTCATACTTAAATGAGCAAGTTGCACTATTTTATCTATGATAATGTCACACTCATAATGATAATAGAAGGGATGAAAATAGGCCAAAAAAAGAAGCTGAAATTCTGCCAAACCAAAGACTGTCAGCCAGAAACCATGAAACTATATAACATACCCATATCTACACAGTCAGTACCCTTCTCATTTCCTTTTTTACCGCTTTCACACACTCACTCCTTGTAATGCCTTAGAGGATCGCGCACACACACATGTAAAAAGGGATATCAGCACGCTTTCTTTTCGGTTTTGTCCTCCTTCTCGCAAGGAAAAAAAGTGAAAGAAAATCCTTTTCCATATGTGGCAACAGAGAGCTTTCCCCGTATCTGTTTCCTTTACCCCTTTTTATTGTTATACTTTACCAATACTGTAATGCTCGATATTATATAATGATATTAGGAAATACGTGCAATATGAGTAGCCTCCCTGCCTGACACCGCGAACCTATTGATATTGAACTGGAGAAAAAAGTGAAAGGAAAGCAAAGTCAACCACAAGCAACTCGCTCATACTCCCTTCTTAGGAGACATTTTCCCGTATTAACTTCCTTGATTACTCCCTCCCACTTATTGTGAAACTCCAAAAACTCAAACTTTTTGGCCAGCACTTGCCACGCTAAAGAAAGCCATGTGGAAAACTCTTGTCTGGTGTGAATTTCCTTTTATACACATTTTCCAATGTTTTTCCTCAACCTATTATTATTGGAGAGGAGTAGCCTCGCAGTTACACACTGGCGGAGAAATTTTCTCTTGAAGAAAAAGCTCTGGCGTGCCACGAACGCATCATCGTCTTCATCACCATCTTTTTCTTCATCTCTCTTTTCTTCTTTCCTCTCAAGAATCTCTTAGCTCGCACCTCGAATACCCTAGTTTCAAAAACTATCACGAAAACCCATGCTGTTCACTTGAGAAACTTTTATGAGCCTCCTCAACCCTGATGATGCTGCCAGTGGTACTACACCACAACTATGGACGACCAACATTAGTCGTTTTTTGCATTACCAGTGAGACCAGTCGCCAGCCAAAGATTGGGGAAATAAGGGATCTCTCTCCTTTTTCATGTGTGCTTCACAACTCTTATGAAAATCATTATACTTTCCGGTTATATGAATGACTGTCTTGTGGAACCAGCTGACTTGACTTTTGTTCTACTAACTTTATTCTAAAGGCGGTGCTCTCAGGCATTCTTGAGCTTGATATTAGGAACACCCAGCGTTAAATACTTTTTTTCTTTAGGATACCACCACTCACTATGAAAGAGGAAGTAAAAGTAAAAATCCTCTGGAAAGAAACACCCTGGAAGAATGAAACTTCATGGTTTTGGCTTCTCTCAATGACTTTTAGATTGCAAGAGGAGCTTTGAAAGATATATGAGGAGACATCCTTTTTCCTCCAGGATGAGTGTGGAGTCATATCCCAGTCCTCATTCTTGTCGTCATCATCATCATCCCTTATTATTATTATTGCCTCTGCTGTCATTATTATTATTACTGCGTATAGGCTTTTGCCCACTGTCACGCTTTTTTTCGAAGGACGACGCGTGTGTGTATTAGATTCTAGGTTTATGGGATTTTTTTGACTGGAAGATAAAATGTGGAATTCTTTATGAATTTCAGCCTCCACGACAAGTTACACTACTTACATCACTTGTATCTTTTCCGACACTTTGAACAGCGTCATAGAAGAAATGAGGATGGTGATGGTGATCATCATCATTTTTTGCAGACATGTAAAATGTCTCTTCTTTTTTTCTTCATGGGTTTCTTCTTATTCCCAGTGATTCCGTTAAATTGGAAGAGAGAAGAATAAAACGGGGAGTGACTTTAAGCCTTTTTTTCGCCATCGTGCTAACTTCTCCTCTTGGCTTTTTCTCCTCCCTTCGTGACTTTTTGACATGACGGATTTTATTTTGAGAAGATCCATTAGTGCGTAACAAGAAGCGTATATATTTGGTTTTCTACTAGACTCTCACAGGCTTGAACTTGAGTTCACATTTGCATGTCGAGGTTGACGGAGGTTTTGCTTGCATTGTAATTTTCTTCAATACATGAGACTCCCTCCATCCGTTTTTTTTTCTCTGGAGGAAATGTATTCTTGGTGGAATTGTCTAGGAAGCTATTTGCTCCATGATGTGATGCTCTCCGCGGGAAAGCATTTTGTTGAATATTATTATTCTAATATTATTCTCCATGATTCAAAATGGAATTTATTCAGCCCAGGTATCTCACCACAATTTCCCGTTTATCACTCATCCCTCTATATATTTCATATCGGGTCACAAAAAAGTAGATCTTTGCTCAAGTCTCTTATATTATGTTGATATAGGGGCAATATAATAATGTAATTTTGCACAATTTTCCGCATCACTGCAATCCGCTACATATATTCCCCGTTAAAATCCTCTGAATGGCTGTGCGGCTGGCCTGATTTCCGTTGATAGTTTGAAAGTTAAGTGATGCGATGAATTTTGCGGATATGAGGAGTACGCTTTGTGTTTGAATACGATGTGTAATACTCGTCGCTTGAGCATTTTTTCTTCTTCAAAATATGATTAGTCTATTTTCCCTTGAATGGCTTCTCTCTTTTCCAAGTCAATACCAGTATCTGTGAGGATAGAAGGGATGGGATGTATTTCCTTAGAAAAGAATAATATTTGGGTTGGATATCATTTTCATATTATGACGCATATTGCCAAAATGTGTATATTTATGTACGGCAATATCAATCCTTATATGGGATTTTTTTGTGAAGAGTAAATCCAAAACTAAGTAAGCAGTATTTTTGCAAGAGTTTAGGAAAACTTTTTTTGGGGGAAAAAATTGATGGTGTACACGAGCAGTGGTAAAGGTACATTTTATAGAAGAAATCATAGTGGTTTTGAATTTTTTTATAGATGCATTACACCCAGTCAATTTATGTTGCCGGCACGGATATGAAATTTCCTTGAGAATTTCCATCCTCACACATCTTTAGAATTTAAAAGGTTGACAATCATGTTACCCCTTCTGTGAAGAATCAATGTTGTAGACAACATAAGAAAATATTATGATAGAACACGTTTTCAGTAGTTTTTTGTGAAGAGGGAAAAACCTCGAAAAATGGAATATGGTTGACGGTTGACTTTTGTGCGGTTTTTTGGCCACTGAGCACATCTGTATAAATGTGAAGTGAGGTGTGTATTTTTCGAAAAATAAAGTTTGAGGTTGAATCCGATGGAAACGTGTTATAAGATATGAGTGTGGGTTGTGTGAGCATAGGATTATGTACATATCTCGGTTTTGCACGCTATGCCTCTTCATCCCATCTCATCCTTTCCGATATTTTATTTTCCTCTCTCTCATGTGCAAAAATGTTCTCATCATCTTTTATGACAGGTATAGATGCATGCATGACACACCATGTCTCATATCCTTTTGGCAGTGAAGAAGGCGATCTTCTCTCAGAGGTTATGTACGTGTGCGTGTGTATTTATCTTTGTGTGTGCTTCTCATCCTGAGACAGTTCTCTTGAAATACCATCATATCTAAAATGTAAGCCTCTCTTCAGTTCAACTTCACTTGCCAATATTTATGGATTATTCTGAGAAAAATTCTTTTGATATCGGAGACTCCCCTCTTTTTGCTCCTGATGTGGTTCCTCTTGTTCTCGCATTATTACATGTATACATGATACTGTCATGTTATACTGTAATATATATGTGAACATTCAAAAGGTTTCGAAAAAAATTCAGACTCCAGTCTTTACATCTACTATATTGTGATAACGGGAAAAGGGAGCGCAGTAGGATTTTGCTATCCAGTCTGGGATTTTATGCGAGTCACCGTTTCTCTCACAACGACTCTTGATTTCTCCTTTGTGATTGACTTGGCTTGTAGATAGGATCAAAAATGGGATATTTTCCTATGGCAAGGGAGACTGTGAAACTTGCAATTTTCAATGTATGGCATTTTCCATTCCACTTTATGAAAAACGGGAGAGAGAAAAGGCTCTGTTGGATCGCCCAGGTTTTATTTGGTACTGATGGAAATTTTCAGAAAATGTATTTTCCTCTCTTTGATACATTGTGAGCATTTCTTTTTGAGAGTTTTGTAGTTTTTCCTACATTCTATTCGATCCCTGGATTGAGGAGCAGGTTGCTTTTGATGTGCAAATTACATGCAATAATAATGGCGTTAGAGTAGAAATAACCAATTTAGATCAAGGACAAACTTTTTACCAATTTATGTGTACGTCAACTTCCCTCTGATTACTAACTTTCAACTAAATCAATCTTTTGCTTGCTCAAGTTTGCTGTGGCTGTGACGTCAACGTAAATCTCTTCTTTGTACACCTTTGATCTTGCCATTTCAATAAATACGTATGGAGGCATGTATATGGCCAATATTCATTGAAAATTAGAGATGGTACAAAGAACAAATTTTTGGGAGATGAAAGTTTTTTTATAAATGTCTAAGGAATATCTAAAAGCGGATCAGGCTCGTGAATAGAGAGTTTCAAACAATCTGAATTACATTTCAAAACATGATTAGATAATAACGGAGAAGTTTTTCTAAGGAATTTCTTCCGAGGTTTGTGTCATGAGAAGTAATGATTATTTACAAAGAATCCTTTCTTTGTTCGCCGAGGTATAAGATATTCTACCTAAAGGTAGGGTTGGTTGAATAGGTCACATACTTTTGGAGCTTGGTATCATATTATTATCATCAGTACAAGAGGAGCCTTAAGGGTTGCTGTATTTTGGAAATGAGCACATAAAAATTCAACCTTGTAAAGAATCATGGATATAAAAAACATTTTCTGATCTAGTTCAACATCCTCACTTGCATACATCAACAACCTTCTTTTCTGGATGAAGTATATAGTGGGCGCTTTTTGCCCCAGCTAGAGATCCTTTCGTTGTATCTGTATTCAGCCCCCGGCGGCTATTCCCATCGAGAATATGTGCGTGCATTCATCCATTCCATCCAACCCGAGTGGAAGAGCAGGTTGAAAATAAATGCTTTGGAAATTGAATCCCTCGGCAGGATGGGACTTTTCGTAAAAAAGAGCAGTTTCAACGGGAAACTACGTATTATGATGAATTGATTGGAAATTAGTGGGAAATGCGTTTGCTCTCTTGAAGAGAGAGTGCTTTGCTTTGAAATATACTTTGGTATATTATTTCCTTTGTACAGTCAATATTATTGAAGAATGCCAGTTCAAAATGCTATTATTCATGCATATGAAGATCTTGATGAAGACTATGACTTATAAATTTCAATAAGTAAATATGATCAAAATGTTTCTTAAATTTAACTTATGCATAACTTAGCCTTAGCTTGAGTAATACTTACTTCAACGGCCTCAATGAATTCATTGAAGATCCTATAACAGGTTAGAAGACCAGATAAACAATAAGCAGTTGGATATTTCAATGTTTTGAATACAAGTCTTGCATTTATTTACCCGACGTTTCATATCATAAATGATATCATATCCGACAATATAAACTTGAAATGGCGAGCGAGCACGATCAAATTGTGAATGATATATAGTGGTACGTGTAACATTTTTTTCATTGCATATATAACGTTCCTATACCTAGTTTTCTTATACTAATTTAATGATTATGATAATAGGGAACATTTGCGAGGAAAAAGTACAAACTAGACTATATCATTACATCATATTTCACCTTTTTTTACGTAACATTCAAGCGCAAACATACACAATATCATACAATGTAAATAGTCTCCTTACAATTTCTATAATACACACAATTCATTCTAGATTCACTCTTTTTTCTTAAACATCAAAACAAGCAACACGTTTGTTCCTCTTCATCTATGATACACCTATACAACTCAAACTCCTTACAAACTAGCTATATACATGAAAGTATACAAAAAAACAAAGCATTTTCTTTCTTTGCTTGGTAAAATTACACGAATTCACGAGATGATGATACACGATACGACAATTGTTCCGAGAGAGTGGAAGAAAAGGAAAATAAGATGGAATCACTGTTTCCTTTTTTATCTCCTTTGTTTACTTGCACAAATATTGTATTACATTTTATTGAGAGTAAGTAGGTATCTAAGTAAGAGAGCCTCTCGAATATAATATGTTTTAGTAGTTTTAGTGATGTGATTCTCAAAGAGAAAACAAAACTCTTGTGTCTTATTTATATTTTTTCCCCGTTAACATATCCACATACGTATAGAGAAGGTTAAGCATATTATTAGATATATATTTTGTATATTACTATTTACTTTATTCTTTTAGTTCAGTCAGTCAGACTCAAGAAGAGACGTAAGAGATCTGTTTACAACTTGTGTGTGTCCGTAAAACGGCAAAGAAGAGTATTTCTTGAGGAGTTCTTCTCTCTTGCAATTTTTTTAGGTTATACTTCCTCTTTAGTATTCCACTCTTATACTTCCTTTTCCAGGCTAAAAAAATGGCTCACCAAGCTAGTGTTATTTTTTTCAGAAAGTTTTATATACTTTTTTTTTATTATAGGATGATATATCCAAGAAAAGTAATGTGAAGGACAGAAGAGAAAAGCGTGACGATTTTTTTTAGAGAAATGTACATCCGTACTTACGTATTTTCACCCGTGTTTTATGAATGACTATATTATATATAAAAAAATCTTACAAGTATATGACTTGTCTCATCTCTGGATATTATTGTATTGTTTACAGATGTGTACATGTTTTGGAAGAATAACAAGAGAAAGGAAAAAACTGGGAAAGGTGGAGGAGAGAGGAGCTCTAGTAAAAATAGGTTTGTTTTTGGAGTTTTCATGAAAAAAGAATACAGACCACATGCATGATCATCCTCGCTACTCTTTGGCCTTCATCTGATCTGGATCACGATCACACAATATAAAAATGTGTACTCTGTTGTGCCGTACATTTACAGAGTTTGATCTGGTTCACTGCCTTTTCTATTCTCTCATTTTTGGAACTATTTCGACGAAAATGAAGGACAAAAAGGGGTATTTTTTTTGAGAAAGTGTGTTGGGATGCGAACACTATATAAAAAACTCTTTTCTCTCTCTCTCAATCTCTCACACATTCACTATATTATTCTCTTAATAAACTTCATGCTTCACATGATGATGATTATTGCACAACATGTAGTGGTAGAGTGAGGAAAAAGAGAAAACTTTTTTTGCTCAAACTCCTTTCCTCATCTCTTTGTGATGCTTTCATATAATATTCATTTTTGTTGGTGAAAGTTGCTCCCGTGTTTTGCACACAAAACTTGTGAAAATGACATGATGAAGATGATGAAAAGGAGAAAATGGGGTTTGCCAATTCGGTGGAAAAGGTCTTGGGTTTTTTCTCTCTCTCGCTTTCCCTTTCAGCTTGAGCAATGGTGGATCGCTTCGAAGGAGGGAAATGCAGTGAATTAGCGCATTACACAGGGTGCTTCCTTTTGTTGAAGGTCTGCTTCATTTCAGTCAGGCCATCACAGGATGATATTCTATAGCCTTGGAGAGTTTTATGAAAAAATGTATATATTCCAGTTCGTGCTTTTTTGGGATGTAGTTAATATGCGAGTTGTGTTGTGCGTTGTTGTTGAGAGGAGTTTTTGTTTGCACGTCTGCTTTACCACTGGTTAAACTTGGTGTTTGGGATTCATCCTCCGTTCCCATCTCGGGATTATCATTCGTGATGAGGAGAGTTCTACTGGCGGTTCTTTCAGTCGGTCAGCACCGGATCTCTGGATGGAGATGGAGCGGAGGAAAATAGGTCATCTCTCGGAACTTCATATTCGGGCACCTGTAGAACAAACAGAAAATGTATTTTTAGCCTTTCATTCTTTTTGATATTTGATACATACAGTAAACTTGAAAAATTAAACAACATCCTTCCTGCGTTTTTACAAGCTTGCAAGAAATTAATGAAAAATGATGAAACAAGGGAAACAATTTAAGGACAAGGCGTTAATAATAAAGTGAAGGAAAATATTTTCATGTTAAATGAGAGATGAAAGATTAAATTTCAATTACTCAGAGGAAACACGCTGGGCGGGGTGGAGTTAATTAAAGGTGAAAAAGAGACGGACCAAATTCATTAAAATAAGATGCATTCTAACCGAGAAAAAAACTTATCCTCCCAAACAAGCCTACCTTTTACGGCTCAGCTTGTTAAGTTTAAATACACTTCTTAATATTTTGTCATTAATGGTTTTCAAAAGAGCCACAAAATGTACAGCTGCATTTATCCCTTCCTTTTACTCATATGAAAAAAGAGCTTAACGATATATATGTTTCCTCCGTAAATCAAATCTAGCTCGTTTATCCTTCTTCAAAGGTTAGCAAACTAGAGTAAAGCCTTTGTTGACTGTAATGAGCATGTTGAGCATAGGAGAAACATTTCCTTAAACAATATCACATTGCAAGGCACAACCCCATCCAACATCCTCCTTAATACTTTCCCGACCTGGATCCATTCCTCCAAGCTGAAAATAATGTTTGTTGTATGTGAGTGTGCAACCTAATCCTCCAAAAAAACTCGAACCACACATTTAATCCCCCCATTCCACTCGGATGCATATGCACATAACATTATACCTGACATGATCCCATTTTCAAAAACGACACTTTTCAATTACCTCATTCCTCTCCTACTTATTTTCAGCTCGTCCCACATGTATAAACATATTAAGAATGAAATATAACTCTGAAATACCCGTTTTATCATTTTAGACCATTGCTCCCAGCGTCGTGGCAGTATGATATCGTCCTCTCTCTCTCCTCATCTCATGCAAAACAAGTCTAAATATGTTATTTCCTAATATAGTCATATAGCCAGACAGAGTCAGAGCAACAAACAAGCAAATCCATTCATTTTCAAAGCTCACTACTACTACTCCTCTCTTTTTCAAGTTAAGTAGTGAGCCTTTCGCTTCATCCAGCTGATGCCTATCTCACTCTACTCGTCTTATCATAATCCTCCGGAAAAAAGCAAAGAACATTTTACCATTTGTGAAGGAAAAGGCCCTTTTGCTTGCATTTCCATCCTTGTTTATTTACCCTATTATTCACACACAAAGTGGAGTGCAATGGTAATAGCATTGTATTGTAGTGGTGGGCTCATCTCTCATAACAATTTTCCATGTGTATAACTTTGAGCCTTTATCTCTACTCAGTTTTATAAATAACGTTGAAAGTTTTTTTTGAGATGCTGAGCTAAGCACAATTCCTACCGTTTACTCCGCTTTTTCCCTTTCCTGTATGAAAGAATGCTATTTACATTTAAATATATAGAAAATATGCAATGAACTTGGAGAGTTGGAGAGCACTAGGCATAATACAAAAAGTGGAGATCCAGAGATAAATACGGAACCTAGTCATTCATTCCTTTCCCGATTTATTTTCGTCGCCATTAAGCGCGACTCCATTCTGACAAAAATACAGTCTAAGAAAGGAATATCACGCTTTACACAAGCTTAAACGAAGAGGAAGGGCACAAGTGAAATATATATCACTCTCCGAATTCTACAGATATTTGAGTCCAGGAGAGAAGGAAACTGCGAGAAGAATTTTTCTCTCCTTTTCTCCTTCCTCAAGTGTCATCCAAAATATCCTTGCGATGGTCATCATCCTCAAATGCAGAAGCAACTCTACATCTCTTAGCTTCTCATCTTAGGACGGGTACACTAAAGGGAAAAACGAGACCAGCTTGACACACCAAAGGATGGGAAAAGATTGACAAAAAATGAGTGCCTTCGCCTTGGCCGTGACGTTATCATATCACATAGATGGGAAAAACCATGTTGATAAAAAAGCAAGAATTTTACTAAGGGTAGAAAAATATCATTTCATCACTACTTTATCCTTATATTCTTGTCCGCTGCAACGGCTCATATTATCCTATGATATTCCTCCCATCAGAGTAAACCGTCGGAGTGTCGTCAGAAAAAGAAAATGTCTAGTAGTTCCTAATATACCTGAAAATATCCCCCTTGTCCTTTTCTCGTATTTTTTTCCCTCTCACTTAAACCATATCCAAAGTGGAAGGCGTCAATAAAGCTATGAACAAACCAACTTTTAGCTGTTATAACTCCCCCGATGAATATAACTTTATGCTATGCACGGACATCTAAAAGGAGTGAACCCACTACCTGAAAAAAAAATTCTACTGTGTGGAAGAAGAAGAAGGGATGAATGTAGAAAAGGATTTTTTTCTTGTCCTTGTCCGGGACATCTTTTGCGATTGTGACGCATACATCTATCTTCTCTGGTATTATTACCCTTCTCCTTTTTTTATATTCTTTTTTCCCCTTTTCTCCTCAAAAGAGGTATTCTTGCTATCTCTCTCTCGGATATTATTTTGTGAAGTACTTCATAAAGGATGGGATTGTGTGTTCGTGGCTAGGCCTTTTTTATCCGAAAATATTTTCCTCTTGTTTTCCACACTTCATATCTCCTCAACACTAATACAATAATGTGTGTATATATCTCTTCTCAATATCAATACTTTTGTGTCTAACAAACCAATTGAGTATCACTTAAGTGTGAAAAAATTAGACATTTGTCACGTCTCCTTTTTTCCTCTTTTATTTCAAGTGTCAATATACCATATCTCAGTGACATTTTTTCATATCCAGTTTTCTCTCTCGTCTACTCAATTCAATCATGTCTCCTCTCCCTTTTCCCTGCAGTACAGTTTCCACCCATCTAATCTTATCTGGATTCTCTACCTTGATATTGGGTAGTTTTATGGTTTGAAAGATAGGAGATATTTTATAGTGGAGAAATGTCACATGAGCATATATTACATCCATCAACACTCGCTCCAGATCTAGAAGGAGAATGGAGAAGTGTCCTCGACGGGAAATTGATGTTGAAGGATATGGTAAATAGTGGAAGATGGGAATGCTTGAGAAGATCGAAAAAATTATCTTCTTTGGGAAAGAGCCATTTTCTCTCCTTTTTTTAGCTCATTCATGGTATTGCATAAATAACCATTTTATTATTAAGCCCATCACCAAGATGATGCTGATGACATACATCCATGCATAATTCAAAAGTAGGTTCAATTTCCAGGAGGAAGTTTCTCCTTGAAAATTGGGTTTTTCATATCCTCATATTAAAAGTGAATAGTGCATCTACTTTCTATCAAAGAATCTTCCAAAGAGGAGAAACTTCCTCCACGTGTTGATATTAGCGGTGCAGGAAGCAATCTCTTTAAAAATGAAACAATCTTCGAGAATGTTTCTTGTGAAGGATGAAGTAAAAAGGGAAATGTGTCATTTAATTCATGTAATGCACCTATTATTACAAAGTGGTTCATTGAAAACCCATATAAAATTTGTAGTATGGGAGCCACTAGAGGGAAATATCCATTATCTTCCAAGCGCAAACTTCCTTATATAACTTGCCACAAAGACAGATTCAATTTAACTTGAATAAAAGTTAAATGAAAAGTTGTACTAGTTGCAGTCAGTCTACTTTCTTTTGTGGGATTTTCCCCATGGGAGGAGAAAAAGGATGAGCTGAGGAGAGAGGGATACTCTTATTTTTCATATGATGAGCTGCTCCACTACATCTGCAACACCTTGCGGAAATAGCTCATAGAGGTTTTAGAATTTTTTTCGAGATAGCAAGACACTGAATAAAGATGACGTTGCTTAAAGCCTTTCTACCTATGTAAAAGCTCTACTCCTTCCAGAGTGTGACGACCTGGGATGACTTTCCCTACAACGCAATTCCTAAGTATACCTGATGTACAGTACCCGTTGGTAAAGTCATTGTGCTCTCTATGCCTATTTCCGTTGACGTTAGAGAAAAATAGCATAATGGATACAGAGTGTTTCAGAGGTCGTTTTCCTTTCAGTTGACTTCCGACGTTGGCCCCTGGATAGAGGACGCCTTTACAGTATGCATATTTGATTTTACCAATCTGCATACATTTCTCCCCTCTCAGACGTTGTGCTTTATAAGAGTACAATATACCTATCCGCTCCCTCTTTTTTCTCCCTTGTCCTTAAGGGACTGACTCGAGAGTTTACCTAAATAATGTATAGGAAAAGTTGGAGAATTTCACATGTGCACTATCAACTCCATCATAAGGCGGGGAATAAAGTTCAATTTCACTTTGGCCAGGTTTTTTTCGAGGACGAAAAAACTCAGACAGACTGCAAGTTTTGTGTCTCTGGTATAGATTTTCCTTTTTTCGCTGCATTACGCTTGCAAAACAGAAGCCACCTTATCTAGTGACCCACTTGACATAAGGATGAATATAGGTTGAGAGGAATACACACATATGCATAAACCAGATATCTATCCAGCTTTTACCTTCATTCGGCATTCTAAGGTTAGGGTGTGTGCGTGGTGGTGTATACGTGAATGCGGAAAAACACAAAAATCTCCTCACATCACATCACATTTTTTTAAGAGTGGATGGGTGTGCAATGAAAACTCAAAGTCAGTCCACCAGTTCAACTCACCGTCTGCTCGTAGGATGCTTACTTTGCTGATCTACATCTTTTTTGAGCTGTTTCTCTTACCGAAAAAAACACGAGCAGCGAGAGAGAGAGAAAGGAAGTGACGTAAATAAGTGGGTCTTGAAGAGCAAAGATGGGGAAACAAGGAAAAAAGGAAAATAGGAAGGGAAAAAAAGATGAGGGAAAGTGTACAGCTTTAATGTATATATAGGGGAATGCATGCAACCGTGTTTCTAGAATATAGAGAAAATATCCAGAAATAAAAGGGGAAGGGAGTCATTTTTCTCTTGAAGAATGATCCCGTCCCTCGTCAGGAGGAAGCCTCAGGCGGCATAAATTTCTCTTTTTTCAACTGGCAAAAACAGACATGGACAAAGAAGTTGGTGGGTTGAGTGGAGCTCTCTTAGAAATAAAAACTTGTGAATGTGGGGAGGACCCTCTCTCTCTCTCCATATATAAGAGTACTTCCTCTACCCTAGTGATATAGAGTGGTGCATTTACACATCATACGTAAAAACGTAAACTTTCTTCTGAGAAGTAATGCAGACACGTCGAAAAACGAAATAAGGGAAAAGGAGGCTACTTGAGAGTGTGCTTGAGAGCACAACATCCTTTAAAAAAGAATGGAATACCTACATTCTCTCGACGTGTATGGCACACTCCCGTCTTTCAAAATACAACAAGGCAGACAGAGAAAAACAGGGAAGTGAAGGATGGAATACACTTTCATCCTTGGAAAAAAAGTTATAACAAGACTAACACTGCTAAAAAACATATAAAGTTGGGGAGGAGGAGAAGGAAGAAAAAAATTTGCAATTCAATGCGAAAAATTAGGGCTTCAACAATCTCCCCTTTTCTCTCACTTTCCTTTCTTCTCCCTTTTCTCTCTTTGTATTTTTTTCCTAGTGTGAGAAGAAAAGAGTAAAAACGACGTGAGACTTTGGACCATGTAGTTTTCTTCGTTTTACACACTTTTCTCTTCCCCCTTGCTAAAAATTCATGTAATGGAAGAGCATCATCCTTGTTAGCTACTGTGTACACGAACTGTGTTACTTTGCAACAGTGCTTATTATACAAGTATATTTTTTTACTGGAAGAGAGAGAGAGAGGATCACTGCCAAAAGGAATAAAAACTTGGAGGAAAACATATCACATTCCACACAGGCTCTTGTGGCTTGGCTTGACTTGGCACTAGTTTTCTTTTTTGCTCAACTAACCAGCAAAAAATAACACGAGAGGAGGATATGTGTACAAACATTTTTTGCAATTATTAAGATCTTAAAAAAGTCACAAGAATGAGAACAAGGTGTTATTAGGGAAAAAGAAGTCGCGAGGTGGTAAACAAGAAAGGATGTGTTTATAAAAGAGAAAAATCTCATTTTCTCCTTTCCCCAATTTTCTCTTCCTTTACTAAACTTTGTATGCATATGTATTTGTGTCAAGTGTATGAGTTGGTAAAGTTTAAATGAAAAGAAGGGAAAAATATTGATGACGAAGTAAAAGAAGGCATACATATATGTACATCCCTATTTTCTCCAATACTCTATGTATTCTTCTTTCCCATCGCCGGATGGGATCAAGAGAGAAAACCGCTTTGGTAGTGGAAAATGGTCTGTCTGTTTTCACAATTTGGAGAAACAGTATCACTATCACTTCATGTTTCAATCTTCCTTTTGTATCAAGCTAGAAAAGAAAAGATGCTCGCTTGACTTTTTCTCTTTTACAAATCCTCTGAAAAAAAGAAAAAATTCTATGTGGGAGGATTTTTTGCCTCATTCAGTTTTATTGTAGATTCCCATGTCTATCTCCCTTCATCTCAGAGTAAGTAGAGAAAATTGGGAAGATTGCGAGGGAAATGAAGAAGGAAGGTGGAGACGATGTGCTCGCTTTGAATGACACATCCGTTCCGAACATGCACGCATATTAGAATCCTATCACTTTTTTCTTCTTTTTCAAACATGATGATGAACGACAACATACAATATTGGATTGTTATATGAATACATGCATACATCCGTACTTATATCCATAGGTGTATTCTCTTCACTGTGAAGATTGTCACCTCATCAAAAGTCATATCTGCAATAGGGTTTTTAACATCTCTGAAAGAAAACGGAAATTGGCTTGCTTCACTGGATTTGACAACTTTCTCAAGCAACTTTTCCATTCAAACTGAAGCAGAAAAAAAGACAGAGAAAAGAGCCAGTACCATTGAGGAAAAGAGAGAGGATTGCAAAGAAAAAAATTGCAACCTGTTTCTTTCTTGTCATATTGTCTGTCTACAAATTTCTCGCTTGATCATACCACTACTCCGTCTACTTGTGTGGGTTTTTTCAAGATACATTTCACACACAAAACCCTCGACAATGCTCCTTCCCTCCAGATATATACTTTTTCCTTGGCTTTTTGCCTCTCTATTTCTCACTCACTTTTTCCCCACAAAACTGGTACAATGCACTTGTTCCACTGTTGCAAATCCAAGTGCTCTGTTGTGTCAAACCAAGCAGGAAATATGGCACAACAGTAATGGCTCACAGAGTACAAATAACAATGATACATTTTTCTCTGTGGGAAAAAAATGGGTTGGCTTTTTTGCTGGATGTGGTGCATCTCATAGAATAATTTTTTTTGTCATATTCAGGAATACCAAGAGTCATGAATAAAAAAAGTTTTTTTTAATCCACCTTTTTTCCTTTTCTCATTGCCCCACTATACCACTCTTATTATTATTGTTATTACAAAACATCATATATGAAGCTACGAGCTAGTTTAGCAATATAACTTAAAAAGGATGTATATCATTGAATATAAAGTACATGTAAAACGTACATATCCTACACTCAAGTGACTTGTCTTGACAAAAGTCAAAAAATGAAACAAGATCAGAAAAAAGTGGTAGTCGTGCTATTCGGATAAATGAAAGAGAACATCTCTCTCTCTCTGTATTCTCTAACATAATACGTTTTTTCTTTTTCTTTCTCCTTTTTTTCTCTGTTGGAGCCAGCTTAATAATACTTACTCAAGTGTACATGTACAACATTCAAATTGTGTGAGTGAGTCTAGTGAAAATTGGTTGGAATGAGAGAGAGAGAGAGCGCGAGCACACAAGAGATCTCAGAGTAAAAAGGAACTTGCCACAAAAACTACTCCAGCTCCGAAACATTCTTTCCGTTGCGACTGGATAAAGCTACAAAAAATATGTGTGTTATGTCAAACGATTTGAAAAGTTTGCTGAATAGAGTTATATATATCCCTTTATACATAAGAGAATGATGATGACGATGATAGCGTATATGAAAATATGTATCTTTTTTCCTCTCTTCTCCTCTACAATATTATAGCTCTTGTTACCACAGCTTTCATCTCCCATTCATCATCCACCATTCATTTCATTCTTCCTTTCTCCAGTCATCATCTTTCCCGGGTGGAAAAGAAGGGAAAAAACTCTAGTCTTTTCCCTTGGCTGGCAAACCCTAGTGCAAAAAAAATTAGGAGAATACCCTCCTCCTTCTTCTTCTTAGCGGCTTTACTTTTTTTCTGCCAGAAATGACTGTTAAAGAGGACTAAAAAGCGTGTATGCTCACTTGCACTTTGTATATATAGCACTGCAAGTAGATGAAAGATCCCCAGGGGACAAAAAATCCTTAAGTAAAAGCAACTCACTTCAACATTCTGGATATAACTTATATACCATATTATACAAGCTTCTGAATGGAAAAGCTATACAAAGACTACTCAAGCTTCAGAGCTGGATGAACGTATTATACGATATAAAATTATTTTATGAGCCACTAAAAGTTGAACAATTAGCCCGTTTTTGTTTTTATGACTCTTTTTACGGGCTTTTTGCGGCCAACTCTTTTATGAATAATATGAGAAGAGAGAGAGAGGCAACCGGATAAAAAAAGTATATATATCAAGAAAAGGATGAAATGAACGAGCATACGATGACTCCTACAGAGTTATATACGGGAAGAAAAGGAAACTGCAGTTTTTCTCCCTCAAAAAACGACTGCATCAACCAAGTCTTGTAGATATATCTAGTTTGGAACGGACATAATGACTAATCCGAGTAAGTGTGGCAGCAGCTTTACTACGGATAGTATTTTTTCTGTATATAATTCACGGGTATATAAAACACAGCCAAAATTCACACATGGAATCTATCCTACAAAGCTGTGGAAAAGAATTCACATGCGGTTTTCTCTTAAAGAGAAGAATAGAGAGAGAGAGAGAGATGAGTTGTTTCACTGACAAGGATGAAGAGAAGTATACCCTATAGACTTTCTTTTCATCAGACTTCTTCATTTTTAATAGTGAGTGACGTGTCTTTCTAGTAGATAATATGCTACAGGGTATATACTAGCATGGTCTGGGCAGGAGGGGGTTATAATATAATGATGCAATTTGGTTTATGGCTGGATAAAGATTAAATTGGATTGTGTGCGAGAAGAAAATGGATTTAGTGGTTTATAAGTGTCATGAATCCAAACCGATGAAGAAGGATGTGTGTGAAGAGGAATAAGGATAATATTTTTTCCATGTGATTCCTCTCTGTCTTGTTTCCACTGTTTCTCCCCAACCACAGGAATTTCACACTGGGAGAGAGTGAGAAAATCTTGAAAAAGTGGAATGGATGTAAAGTGGTCGAGAATGTAAAGGAGAAATAATGGATGCGTGATATGTTGATGTGGGCATACTTTTTTTAAAAGGATTTTTTTCCCACTTTCCATCTTCACCGTGATAATTGAGACGTAAGGACGTATTTTTTATCCTGGTAATATCACATTGGCCCATTCACTTTAGACAATTTTGTTCTTTTCCATAAGAGTGCAAAGGTAGTTAGGAAAATTACTTATAAAAGAGTTTAGCAAGAATATGTGAAAAGCCTTGCTTTTAATTTGCTTCCAGAAGAGAAAAGAAGATTATGCAAGGGTTCTCTAGTGTGATAGCCTTTGGAAGAGTGATATGTAGAGCTATGGTTTTTCTCCGAGAGAGGAAGGTAAATTAGCAGTCGTGGTCTGGGGAAATGGCCCTCCAGGTCGTAATAATGTCTGTCAGTACCTGCTTAGCTTTTATATACCTCTGGAGAATGCATTTCCCTCAAGCTCAATAATCCTTGTATAAAAGGGTACATATATGGACCGCTCTAGCTGTATTTAATATATATATGTATTCAAGTATAGTGGAAAATAGTGGAGCATTCTCATGGAGAAAATGGGTAAAGTTAGGAGAAAATCCTAGAGAAACTAAAAGTGGGCAAGGGCTGTGCGTGTATATGCAACATGCATGGGGAAGACGGGCGGTTGGAAGCTGAAGTGAATTAATTAAAAGAATTTGCATAACTTGCCCGATTTAATTATCTTGAATGCTTTGTTCAAAAAATGGATGAGAAGACAGGAGGAAAGATTTACTCAAAATTCCATATGGACATTTGCATTCTAAAAAAGAGGGAGGAAGGAGGAGAGTGGAAGTTCACAAAATGTAATGTATAATATTTACCTGGTAGTAATAATAATCCTGGATTAATTGTCAAGCCCACAGAGGCGCTGGAGGTGGTGGCCTTCTTGGGGCAGGGAAGGGCGGAGGTGGTCTATTTGGAGGTGGAAAAGGTGGAACATAGAGAGGCACTGAGACCCCGTTGTTCCCATTGTTATCACTGTTATTACTGATCCCACCATTACCCATGTTGGCACCACCATTTCCCACCGCATGCCCATTCATATGACTAGTGTTCCCATTTTGGAGGAAGCCGTTGGGCCCAAGTGTGCCTGTATTGAAAAATTGGTGCGTAGGCGGTGGTGGTTGGTGATGAGGATGATGATTCATTGTCATCGTGTGATGCTGCGGGGGATGATGGGGATGGTGGTGATGATTTAGATTCAAGTGGTGGAGATGATTACTATTACTACTACTATCACTAATATTCAACGGTAAAGTAGAAGCACCTCCGAGACTTGAGGTAGTATAGTTATGTACACTCGCAGCACTTCCTACACTCCCACTTCCTCCACTCCCTGGCCGACTCATTGTCATCAATGTTCTCGCCGTGTAGGACGCTCTTGGCTCGGGAAGTGCACAACGTAGCTTGGCCCAAAACAGTTTATCATTGGCAGAGAGGACGGTTGCTGACCTGAGGCAGACTCTAAGGTCTGGGTCGAGATCGCGGGTTGGGAGGTCTCCCAATGTGACAGCTACCAGCCGGTTTCGCTTTCCACGGAGGGCGGCATGAAGTGCAGATTTAAACTCGAATCGGCACCACTCCGACTGAAGAAAGTTTTTCGAGAGCACCAACACCGTTCTCTTGCTTGACTCTACTGCCTCGACAATCGTGTCTGCAATGTATGCCGTCACCGGAAAGTCTTTGTAGTGAAGACAGAGTCTATAAGGGTTATCACTTTGTTGTTGCAACTCTGCCGCAAAAACTTGGCTAACCCAGGCTTCATCTTTGACTGAATATGCTACGTAAGCATCGTACAACTTTTCCCGGTCGTCGTCCAGGGTCGTCTGGTAGCATTGATTGAGGGGACACTTGGCCACAGCCCAAATTCTCAGAGAATTCCTCTTCCTGCAAACTGCAAGAAATACAGAGCCGATGAGGAGGCATATGGCCATGACGGCAGCAAGGAGGGGAAGATAGGGAGGGAGTTTTGTTTCCGGTTGTTCGGATGCCCCTGACAAAGCCGTGATTTCGGAACACTTTGTTCCATTCATGTAAACCAAACTGAGGGACCTTCCATTCAACCTACAGTTTACACCGGAAGCGTCCATAAGCTTGTGAACATTAGCTTGAATCCAAGGGGCAGCTTGAGACACGTAGTCGCAGTCGCAAGAAAATGGATTCCCGTTCAAAGCAATTTCCACAAGGTATGGATTTTGGCTTAACGTCCACATGGAGAATGTTGTAAGCCTGTTCCCATCCAGCTTGAGGACCTCTAGCATCCTCAAGTTTATAAAGGTGTCATTGGCAATGAATGAGATTTGATTGCTTTGAATATACAACTCTCGGACAGACTCTAAAGGCTCGAATTCGTACCCGTTCAACTCTGTTAGGAGGTTATCTTCGAGATGCAAGATGGACAAGAGTTTGAGCCCAGACAAGGAATTATTTTGAATTCTCTCGATCCCTGTGTTATTGAGGAAAAGAACGCGGGTGAGATGGTTGTCTGACACGTTGAGCCAAATGAGACTAGGTAGATCAGCAAAGAGGTTGGAGATATCTTGCAAAAAATTTGCGTCTAGGCGCACCGCCTGCAAATTCGTGTTTGCATCAAACGCCCCCTTTTCCACAGTTTGGATTCGGTTTCTTGCCAAGTTGAGAACGCGAAGGGAGGGTAGCTCTTTGAGAGCATCTTTACTCACGTTGACAACCCGATTTCCGGTAACTCTCAAGCCGTACAGATTAGGAAGCCCGATAAGTCTTGGTGACTCTAGTTGGTCAATTTGGTTTTCTCCAAGGTCGATGGTTTTCAACAAGGTTAAATTTTGCACGGCAAGAGGTGCCTGGTCAAAAGAGTTCCCGTTTAGATTCAGATCCTTCAAACTGGAGCAGTTTTGAAATGCCTGGGGATGAATGTGAGCGATATCATTGTTATCCAGTGAGAGAAGACTAAGAACAAAAAGACCATTCAGGGCTGTTGCATCAATAGCAGTGAGCTTGTTGTGGGAAATGATGAGGGTGTGAAGGTTATTCATGGCGGAGAAAGTGTTTGGCTCAATTGTCTCAATTTGATTATATTCCACGTTCAAAATTTGCAAACTGTACAAATCCTGGAACGGCTCTGGGCTCAACCGAGTGAGTTGATTATGCCCCAAATCCAACAATACAAGACGAATAAGTCCTTCAAATACTCCAGGATGAAGGTCTTGCGACGCCGAGGCTGTGGTACTACTGGAAATCGCATTTGTCGTCATCATCATCGCCGTCTCGTCCCCAGAGGAAGTAGAGGTAACATTGCCACCACTCCCATTTGTATTATTATCATCGTTGGAATTGTTGGCAGAGGAAGAGTTTCCCTTGACTTTTCCTCCTCCTCCTCCCATCCTCCTCACAACAAGCCATTGAGACGTGAGAGAGTTATGAGAGAG
>JAHZNA010004487.1:0-12853 GCA_027743935.1 Sinodicranocentrus sp. ZH6 | reverse complement strand
TTGTTAAGCGGGCAATTGTCGTAGTCGGGCAAATGACGCTCTGGAAGTTAGCTCGTCGGGTAATTTACAAGTCGGGGAGTTTTGGTCGGGTAAATACAGTCGGGCAAAGGACGTGATACGAGTAAACTTAGTAAAATTGATATATTGAGTGTTGCTTTCCACTGCCAGATTTTTTTGCTAACAAGAAACTGCTTACCTTGAACCTAGCCGTGGTTTTACTCTTTTTTATTGATTTAGATAGCAATTTTTCTTGGCACCGGTAAAGAAACCAGGATAATAGGGACGATTCAGCGGAAGTGATACTTTTTCGCATGCTTTTGTGGGAAAAATATGTATGAAAAAGGGAGTCAAGCTACACGCACTCTGGAAAGAGGAGAAAGGAAAGAGTTCTCTGCATACATGGTTTTTCATATAAACTCTCTTATAGTCAGTCAAATTGTGGTAAGCACATTTGAGAAGAAAAAGGGGTTTGGTGTGACAGTTAGGATATTTGTGGGGTGGGACAACCGGAACAAAATAAATCAAGGGAAATCTACACCAATCCTTTATTCCTTTCTCTATACTATAATTAAACCATTTTATCCGTTTCCGTTGCATGTATATATCTTGTGCAATCTTTTTTTTACACTGAAAGGAGGTACATAGCTGTGAAAGCTTGTTGGAAAAAATCTAAATTTCAAGAGAGACTGATTCCTCCACATTTTCATTTTAAATTTGTACATTTCCAAGCATCCATCTTGTTCAATGTTGAAAAAACACATTATATTTATCTAGAAAACAGAGGAATGCTTGGTTTGTGAATTTTTTCTTCAAGACGCATTTCATTAAGTGGATTCTTTCCTTCAAATATTTTTCCGCAGAACTTACAGCATCAGCAACATGTTTACCCACGTATTAGTTACATGAAAGGATCTGCATTCTTTTTTTCTATCCCCTTGTCCCCGGGAAAGGGTTACTCTCACTAGAAAAATTGTAACGGTCAAATATCCTGTTTACTCTCCCTGCATAGATCCACTTCTGACTTGCTCATTTTTCTTAAATGGAATTCTCACATGTAAAAATTCCTTCAGTCCTCTATCCCATTTTTCTATTGAAAGGAAAAAAAAGGACTGAAAGAAGACAATCGGATACTTTCATAATAGCAATCCTCACAACAGCAGAACATGGAAAAATTCTACCAAACCCAGTTTCGTTATTTTGTCTCTTCGGAAGTACAACCATGCAACGAGAGTGAGAGAGGAAGTAAACGGAAATATGTTTGGTATGCGATCCATACCACAAAACAACTGCACAAAATTCACCCAACGAATGAATGAAATGTCTGTATCTCATACGTGTGTTTTCTATAGAGAGGGCTAAAGGGATGATTTTTTTCAAACGCATATTATTCTTAGCCCTCATCTCTCTCCCTTATTTCGTTCCAGCTGGCAAACAACTTTTTTCTGGTGTAAACTCTGTCTCTCTCTCAAAAATTGGGTAGATGTGTACGAGCGGATGATGATGATCAACATGGTCATATCTTGAGCACGATGGAAGAGTTCACAATTTCGAAAGAGTAAAAAAAGTAGCTCCCTAGTAAAACTCATATAAGGGATATTTATTCTGGTCTTTGAGAACATGAATACTCGAGTATTGGATTGAGTGGTGAAGGGAGAGTGAGAGAACGGAACCCTGGCACTTTTTTTACTTTCGGTCCACACTCCAACGACAAGGCTGCTCACCTCACCACAATCATTTCTATTCAGTTAATTTTGAGCGAGTCTGGAGTCAACTCGTAGTATTAGGCTGTTGTGTCGTGAGTCTGGAGAGGATTGCATGCACACTTGCTTCATCCTTCCGTCCTGGTCTGACTTCATTTGGCGGATTTCAAGTTTTTTATACTCCTCTTTTTCGGCAACTATTACGTCCTGCATAAAGTAAGTGTGTGTGTGTTTGTGTGTTCAGATCCTTGAAAGTTGTCCAGAGTGAGAGTGACTGTGTCAGTCATTGGCTTTTTTGGAGGGAGATGAGACTTGAAGCAGTTTGCTTGCAAAGTGGAAACGACAAGAATATCCTTATTTGAGAAGTAGAAAAGAAAAAAAGTTGAGAAAAACATTGTAAATTTAGTCTCTCCCTTTCTTCGAGGCTAACTTAAGATGAGAACTTGGAATTGAATGAAAAGTCTGGGAAATAGGATTTATCCGATTGAAAAAAGGAAGTGGGCTCGAGAAAGAAGTATTTTTGACTATTGAAGGAATGTGTGCATCTCGAGCCCATTTTTTTTTTGTTTTTTGGATTTTCATTCATTCAATTTATGATTTATTGGGTGACATCAAAAGAAAGAATTTTCCCTTTGTTTTGGAATCTTCTTCTGTGAGGAAATCTCATTTCAATTTCTGACTTCAAAGATTGATTTTGAAGGGGTAAAGAAAGGGATTGGTACTGGGGGAAAATAAGATGTCATGGATTTACAAGAAGTTGATGCATTCTCAAACATTTTATTTTTACTATGCTCTCTTCCTTCCCGTTTTAAAGCGGATTGGAAGCAATGATAAAGAAAAGAAAAAAGGAGAGGGGAGTACTCAAAGATTATATATGAGGAAAATTGTTAGCATGTCGAGAGGAAATGCCCGTTCAGGGATTAGGCTCAGGTGTGCAAAGTTGAAGAACGTGTTGGAAAGGTTGAATTGTATCACGCTATTTTTCCAAGTATCCGTCGGAAATTCCGTTACTGTAGAGAAGGCTTTTTTTTTATATATCAAGATATTTCAAGTTGGAAAAGCTACTTCGAGAAGGATGTATGTGTGCACGCCCGTACATCAATATTTATTTCCTGACCTTAATCCCTTGAAAGTCATATAAAATTGCACGAGGGGAGAGCTTGGAGGTGGTAGAAAAAACAAAAAAATAAGTGTTTCGTTTTTTTATTGTAGTCATGCCGGGCTGGGGCATGGTGTGATGAACGTGGTTCGTTAAAAGGGGAAATATTCCTTCGTAAAAAATCCATTTAGACAGATTTGCATGAAATTGCATGAAAGACGATGGAATTAATCCTATTTTTATTTGTGCGTGTCTCTTTCTACTTTCCAGATGGCTTCTCTAAGTGCAGCTCGGAGTCCTTCCCAGCAGCAGTCAAATACGACTTTTCTCCTCTCCCCACATGGATCAATTCCGAATCAGGCTCTTCATCCTTCTATTCATCACCTCCACCACCATCATCAACCGTCGCCATCTACGTCAGTAGTGGTTGGGAGGAGTGATAATTCTGAGGGTTTAGTAGCTTGTACTTTTCACCGTAGTCGAAGTAAAATATTCTACGAATCTGACTTTTCCAGCCCAACCTCATGGGAGTTTCGGGAGAATAATTTTTATTCTATTCTACCTCCACCGCTACCTTCAACGTTGCCATTAGCGGAAATGCCGGCAAGTGCTTTTCCGTCGACGTCAGGGTCACCGGCTTCAACGCCGTCGCCATTGGACGAGGCTCCGTATCACGTACAAATGCATTTGTCTTTGTTGCAAGGTTCTGGGGGGAATATGGAACCAAGTGGGGTGCCAAATTGTCGTCTTCAGCGGAATCACCACTCAATTCTAGCCACATCTTGCCATTCCCCACTCCCTCTTTCAAATTCAGCAGTGTTAGTGCAAAACGTTTCCAATGCGGGTGGAGGTGGTAGCTGTGCTTGTGCTAGTGCCGGTAACTGTAATGGAACGATTGTGATGATAAATGGAGAGCCTGATCTCAGTGGGAATGGAAGTGATGGGAGCAGAAACTCTACGGGAAGTCATCGAAGTCAAGATTCTGGCTTTTCAGACTCTGGCGAGACGAGAAAAGGATCTTCGAGAAAGTGCCCGGGTGGTGGAAGTAGTTCAAATGAAACATTCAGTCAGAGTGTGCTCCCCCACCCTGTAAACGGGAATGGGATGCATCAAAGCTCAAATGGGAATTGTAATGGGACAATAAATTTTGAAAATGGGAATGACTACCATCATCATACACAAATGAGTGGATATGACTGCATGCAAGCTCATCATCAATACCATCGTTCCTCTTCTGATCAGAATGGAAATGGAAGTTGTGAGCCGCTGGTGTCGCCACAGAATGGTTACCATTACGCCCACATTTATGACTGCATCCCAATGCCAAGCCCAATTCTTCCTTCGGGACTTGGCTGCGGAAGGCTGGTTACTCCAGGAGGAATGCAACTCGAACGGGGAAGGGCAACTTCGACTTCGATAAATGCAAGTGGTAGTTGTCACAGGGAAGAGTATAGCATGTATACAGTGGCACGGCGTCCTGCTTCTGTTGACATTTCTGCTTTGGATAGCAACGCTACATGTAACGGAGGAGGGAATCTAACTGTTGCTCCACTTTCAGTAAGGATGTCCCCATCTCCACCTCCAATCACATGTTCAAACTGTTTGTCTTCTTCGGGTGGTCAGGATCCGTATGGGACCCAAGTTAAAAGATCATTTTCGCCTCAGAGAACTAGTTCCCCAAGCCCCCATGATATTGCCCTACTCGCATCCTCCTGTACTGCGACAGCAAATGCAGCCCTCCGTGTGCCCCTTAGAAGCTCCACACCAAAAAGGTTCTCTAACTTTGTATCATCGTCTTCAAAACTTGGTAATAAAATAGACAACTTTGAGAGTCTTAAAAAGAACGTGAACAAAGACAAGGATAACAACAACAACAGCAACAACTCTGGCAGTGCAAATAACACGCCAGGCAAAAGTGGCAACAAGACGTTCACCGTTCTCCAAAAAGAAGCTCGTAGCAGTATCCCTGCGAACTCTTTGCCACCAAATGGAACGGTTCTTGCAGAAGACTCGAGTAGAGTTGCAAACGCTGCTTTCCGCGAGATGGCCAAAGTTAATAATACTGCTATCCAAACTCCTGCTAAAAAAAGCAATGGGAAAACTGCGGCAGAGTCGATATATGACAAAATTTGTAGTAGACTTTCAGGCTTGTCTTCATCATCCTCGTCGTCGTCTTCATCTTCCACCTCTACCCCGTCAACATCAACACAACAAACGCAAATTCTACATCAAAGTTACTCCAGGAGTAGCACTCCAGCTACGGCATTGTTGTCCCCGTCTTCAACTACAAATGAAAATGAAACAGTTATCTACCATCATCAGAGTCGGTCGGCACCAAAAGTGGAACCTGTAATTACTAAATGTGAAACTAGTGCAGACGTGAGTAAGCAGAGGAATGACATAGCGCAAAGTAAATCAGTACCAGAAGTCTACGACAGCACGGAACTTACAGCTAGTCAAAATGTGGAGCAAAGTGTGGAGTCAAAATCCAAAGGGAAGTTAAAAAGGACGAGTAGCACAAAATGGCAAAGTTTGCCAAGAGGTGTGAGCTCAAAACGATTGTCGTTATTGAAAGAAAATAGCGAGTTATGGAATGAGTCTAGCATTGATGAGTCTGAAAATATCGTCGAATATCCGGTTGACCTCGGTCTTCCATCTACGTCTTCCACCCCTACCCAAACCAATGGAGGCGTTGAACTTCAAAGTCAACCTAAAGTTAACAAATCTCAATCATGGAAAGCCATAGAGGAGCAAACCGACAGTCAAGTAGTTCGCCTTTGGCTACACGACCTGCGCTCCCAAACGGAGCCAGAATGTTTACACAGCCTCCAAACAAAGTGGATCGTACCTGTCGAGCTATACCCCGAAGATGAGGAACAATCCTGTCGTAGCATTTCTCCAGCGACGACAGTGACAAGCGGAACCATGACTAGTGGCGGTCGCATTTCCTCTTCATCTGAAATAACATCAACAGATTACAATAGAAATGAGGAAAACTGTCGCAAACTCTCCTCGTCGTCGACCTCTTCCTGCTCTTATGTAAACAGGCAGCTGCAGCGTCGCTCCCAGCAAAGATTCCTTTCATCAATGACAGCTGCCATTCACGCCGTCTCTACACCTCTGATGAGCATCAGAAATGTTGAGATGACGGCTAACATTATTTCTGGAGAGTTCTCCAAAATTTGCAAGTAAGAATGAACAGTCCTTTTTAAAAATACCAACTGACGCATCTTAATCAATCAATCAATCAATCTATTTATCTATCTTAAATATGTTTGTTGCATGCTACAACACAACTTGCATTTTCTCAAGCTCACCAGCCTGATTACTGAATTCACTTCAATGCCGCTCTCAAACTGTATAAAACATAACGTGCCACATATAGTGATCAGTGATCACCTATCATATTAGATGATGCTTGACATTCAACTCCCATTTAGTGTTGCAAACGTGTAGTAGCGAAGTGGAAAACCTACAGGATCTTGAGCATCACTTCATAATATAGCTGCAACCAGTGTGTGTTTGTGTTTATGGGCGAAAATTGCGTCCATTTTTTGTCTGCATACATGCATACCAAACCAAAACTTATCAAGTATAGACTCTTTATTACCAAGTAATTTAACGAATCTTGCGATATTTCAATATACCACTATGACTATACTATGCAGCTGGAGATGTTTTAACGTCTAATTTTGCTTTTTACATTATAGATCACGAAAGGTAGACTCTCATGTATGAATGCACATTATATGTATTTCATTACACAAGCAAATTTCTCACTTGGGTTGCGGTTGTAGTACTTGTAAAGAGGATATATTTGGATTTGCTTCTGCTCTACGGTTATTATCATCGTCATATTTTTTTATTATCTCCATCTTTGTACACGTGCCGGAGGTTAACCCTGAAATTTTAAAATTCCAGTCACACACACACTCTCCACTTCTCGCACAAATAAGCGTGCATAATACATTAAATGCATTTGCTGAGAGAGATGAATGCGGGCGCATGTTTGCAGAATGGGTGATCTCTCTGGATAGATAGTGAATAGTGATATTGCACATCATACATGCCCAGCATATATGGATGGATGCATACATTATGCATGACTTTTTTGATCGCTGATAGGGATCTATTGAGGTAGACATTTTAGACAGTATAATATTCACACTGGCACAGAGAGTCGAGTGTGTTGTTCGCCAGATGAAAAACAAACCAGAAATGAAGGAACATGCCAAGTATTATTGAAAGTGGAAGAATCCAATTCGTTAACTAGAGATAGAATATAGAATTTTCCGGAATAGATGAGATGAGAGCTTTCCATTTTTGTGCTGGTGAGATGAGGGAGAGACAATGATTGGGTTGAGAACCATATCAAATGATTTTAATTATCCTGAAAAAATGTACATGAAATATTGAATTTGCTTTTTACAGACATTTAGAGTTTGGGATATTCACCCAAGTACCAACTCTGGTGCTGAGCTTAGTAGGTCACATTGAAGACTTTCTCCGAGCATTTCACAACTTTGTAGGGTTCGGGAACCTGAAAAAGCTTGAGGGCAGATTGGAAAATGCATGTTATGTTTTGCACATGGCAGCAAAGTCGATGAATGAAGCTGCTTTGATGATATCTTCGTCCAGTGATTCGGGACATAATAGCAATGGAAGTTGTAGCAGTAGCAGTAATGGAAATTCTCATCATCTTCGTTCCCCTTCGCAGTCCTCGTCCATAACGAGCTCTCCAGATTGCATGCCGTCGACGTCGTCAAGTAGAGGGGCTGAAGGGGCGTACCCGTTTTCGCAGTCGTCATTGGATGAACAAGGATCCGAATGTTTAGGAAGAGAGTATCATGTTTGCGTTGGGGAAGTAGTTGAAGGGGTTGTCACAGTCGGCAATTTATTCAGTCAAGTAGTGGACCTTAGGCTGACTAGGGATTTGGCTTGTATTCTGGATACCATTGAATGCGGTGGGATTCCTGCAAGGGTGGCATTGAAAAGTCTCGCTACTGTGTTAGCAGAAGGGGGCAATCATATGTGCCGCTTGGCTGCAGACATTCGAACAGTTCGAGGTCTTCTTGGAGTGTTGCTGGATACAAGGGAGGATCAAGATAAGATCCTTGCGCTTCGCTGTCTTGCAACTGTTCTTTGTGTTGGAGAAGCAGTCAAAGATTTCGATAAGGTAAGTAGTTTTTCATGTTTTTTCAACGATAAGATATTAAAGGAAGAGGACATCGATCCATGCAAACGTTATATGACTTATATGAATGCGTTGCATGTGGTTTGTGTGGTCATTGGATTTATTTAATATAAAGCAAAACACGTGGTTCTTCATGAAAAATAAAAAAAGTCAAAACACTCTGGAAATTCCCTAGTGTGATCCTGGAAGCAAGTTAGAAAAATAGGAAGTGGCTTCAATTTTAAGAATTAAAACATGTAGGTATGTTACATACATACAACATTTATCTTATGGGGTGAGTGCTGACCATGCCTACATCTATTGAAGATAGCAACCCAACCTGTATTAAATATCGTCACCTTTTTAAAACAAAATGTTTTTAGATTAAGTTTCCAGCAAACTTGTAACCATTGGAATTTCCAAAGTGAATAATTTCTGTGAACTCAAATACTGGAAACCACGTAAAACGAAAAGATGGTATTTTATAAGTATAACGCATGTAATTCAGCTTTGTAAACTTGTTTCCACTTTGATATACAGGCTGGAGGCTTTGAAATTATTGCGGATTTGGTGTATGAGCCGTCGTACTCAATGTGGATGAAAATTGAGGCGGTGGCTGTTCTCACTCAGGCCACTGACCCGTGGATCGACTTAGAAACCACGTTGATGACCTTAGGCGTTCACTTGGAAAAATTTATTGTCTCGTTGACAAGTATGAATTATTTCGGTTACAATATGGGAATTGGAAGACAAGTTGGATGCACACATTGAGTGGTAAAATACATATGCATTCTTTTTATGTAAACAGATTTAACGAGAGAATTTAAGACTGATGAAGAGCCCTTTCTCCTTATTGTCGCCGCTATTTCCAATCTTACCTTTTTGGAAGTTATCTCTACCGGATTTCTCAAGAAATGCAGGACTGTGTCCTATTTAATTGATGCTGTGCAGAGAAGCCCGTCATTCTCCGTCTTCATTTTGGATCATGTATGTAACTTTTAAGCCCACCAAAAGTTTATACTTTTATAGTCACGTAGATGAATAAACTCTAAAGCATACATATTTTATGATGCTTCACCGGCTTCACAGATTGCCACAATTCTAGCCAACATGGCTGGTGTTGATACTTGCCGTCAAGAAATCATTCAGTGTGGTGGGATCGATGCCCTACTTCAATTTCTCCAACAACGACCTACCGCAATGGCTGACTCTACTTCTGCAGTCACTGCATGTGAAAGACTCCAGCAAAAGTCAACTATCGCTTTATCCAGGTTTGTCGTCGCGCGTATTTCAAGATTTCTCTTCCATCTGAAGTAAACTAAAAGCCAAAACGAATAATATTGTTTATTTAGACTGTGCAATGAGGACGGCGTCGCCCACTATGTTTTCGACAGAGGTGGGGTTCATCGTCTAATCACACTGTGTCGTAAAGAAAAGGAACGCAATTACTCAGATGGAGTGCTGATCGCGGCATTGGTAAGATTCCTTCCGTTTGACTTGACAGAGGCTCGTAAAATCCTATACGCAGTTATTCTCCTTTGGTATTTGTATAATGCATGAATTCTACTCTACACGAGTTTATGGCTTTAGCTACTAGTTATTTCTTTGCGGTTTCATCGCTTGCTAAAACACGCAAAGGGTTTCCCAATCTCATTATACCTCAAGTTGGAAATAGGAACTAATACTGAGATCGTTAAAGACGAGACATATGGCCACTAAAGTAAAGGTAAATATAGGGATTGCACGTCTTATGAGATTTATCACTATGGTGAGTCACGGGTAGCGAGTGACATCCACCATGGCTATTTTCATTTGAACTTTTACACTACTCACAATCATGGTAAGAAACAGTATAAAAAAGTTGTGATATATGGTCTCATACGGGATTTTAATTCCAATGAATAGCAAATTTACGAGCACATTGAAAATTCAAGTATATTATAACAGAGTAATTTAGGCAAAAACTAATTTGCCAATTTTAATTAAAAATCTGTCATTTGTTACGATTATGTTGTCGAGTTAAACAGCAACATATGTATTTTTATTAAGCTTCTACATTCTGCATCGTCACTAGTAATGCATTCTTTTACCTTGTAAAACAAGCTCTTATGCAAAATGCATATTGAATGAGTTGTAAAACATATAAAAAAAATCATGGTCAAGGACAATACAACGTTGCTTGATGTTGTGTGTTTTGTTCATTGCACTTTACTTCGCATGATGACTCGACTCGTTGGCCGTCGTAATGTTGACAATTGAGAATCTGTATTACATAAATAGGAAGAACGCCGTAAAGAATCTTTTCAGTGTCAGGGTGATGATGATAATGTTTTTCAGTTAAAGTATTAAAATTCAATTTAGTTAAGTAGTATGCAAATTGTGTTTGATTTTATGAGACTGAAAAAAAATAGCTGTCTCGAATTCGACACCCGTTTTTCCACCACCAATAAATTTCTTTTATACTCGTTGACTCTCTATTTATAGAAGTGTTTTAAATGGTAATTTATCGAAGAGCTTATTGTTTTCTGCATACCCTCACTCATGAATATGGTCATGACACCATACAAGCAATGAATATTAAACAAGGGCCACAATTTGAGAATATTCTGTCACATAAAAGGAAATAGCATCATTCCAAGTAATTAATTTCACTGGTGTGCAATATGCATGAATAATTAGAAAACTCAACAATGAGGAAAAAGTAAAGGAGTGGATTTTTAACCAACAAACATTCATAGGTTTAAGCATAAATATATTTGTGTAGATAGCCTTTTACTCTGGTTTGTCAAGTGCACCATATCAAATCAATTAACTTTTACACTGACGTGTGTATATTACATAACAAAAACCTGTAAATTTAACTGAGTAGAGTTTAAAAAGGACAAGGACCAATGGGGTTTTTACTTTCGTCCGATTTGATTCATGAAATTAGCCTAGTTATCGCAAACCCTGTTATTATGTTAAAACATGTAATGATCGCTGCATAGGGTGCTCTATTTTTATGAAAGAAAAATCATACAAAATATAATGAAGTCAGAAATCTATCTGCGCATATTATGTGAATAATATTAACCTCCACGAAGAATCTTCAAAAGGTATTCTTAACGAGTATATACGAAGTTATGTACGGAATAAAGGGCCATCCGACTGATCCGACTGGCATACGAATAATCTGATCTAGCTCCTGATATACTCTGAGCTATTACATGTGTGAAATCTGAATGGCGTTTTTCTTGTTTGCAAAACTGCATTTAGGTATGTTGTACGTTTTTTTAGTGTTAGATGATGACTCACGTAATAAGACAAGCACCACACTGACTCGTTCACATTGCACATTTTATTGGCTTAATCACCATCTCTATCTCTCTCTCTCTTTCTGCAATGTACGTAAACATAAAAGTGGAACTTGCTTTGGGGATATGTTTCCACGTGCGATTTTTTTCTTTACACATGCCATTTTGCCAACTGACAAAACATCACTGTCTGCTATTTTTTACACTCTACGATAACTTCTTTTTCATGCTCCCCTCCATCCAACGAGGTGAGTCCGGATGAAAAAGGTTCAGTAATATATGGAAGTAAAGTAGTATGCAGGGATTGTGCATTGATAAAATCTTATAGTAATGCGTCGTTGGCATGTCGTATGAAATTGCAACTTTATGTATTCGTGATGAAAATTAAGCATGGCATGGATGGATGAGCTGAGTATAATGTATCTGGAAACCTTTATACATGCTTTGGAATAATAAGATAAGTAGATGCATATTCCCTTATCCCACCATTTTCTGGATGAGATGGGAATGTTTAAAAAGATAATAATGTAAATTATGTATATCAACTTTATTTTTACTAGGCGACGCTCCGAAAGCTTGTCACAATTTGTGGAAACGATGCAGTCAAAGGGCTTGGAGCAGAGGACTTGATTGAACCTCGACTTTTAGACTCCTTCCTGCTATACTCTTCCAGACAGGAGAGCTACGTTTGAGACTGAGAAAGAAGGTTTGTTAATGGAAACGCTTCATAGTATCCTTCCCAGGACCAATCGGATTACCCTGAAGTTTTATTTTCGTCATTTGTCTCCAGCGAATTTAACATAGCCGTCTTAACATGCATGGGAAGCACGTTTCCACGCATTGCATCATAAATATCACACGATAGAAATTCCCAGACAAGGCGTGTGTGTCATGTGTGCCGCATTACTTGTTACTTACGTGTGAACTAACCGCAACGAGTTGACATACTGTAAACAAGAAGGAAGTTAATTTCCATTTTAAATATATAAACAATAACTTGAGGACATGAACCCTTGTTAAATGGTGCTGCATCTGCGTATGAAAATATGAATTACAGCATGACAGCATGTTTATCAATATCATTGTATAAAAGTCAATATTTTTCCATGACTCAAGATCCCTCTTAAGATTCCTTTGATTCTTCTTCCAGTTGTGTTTGCCATTTGTAATTTATTTATATATTAATTGTCATGTTCAATACTTTAATTGGCCTTGTGTAATATACATACGCATATAAAGTCAACATGACTATATGTAAAATCGGAAAAAGCAACTGAAAGCCAAACCATTGTATGCCATCTTTACTTATCGTAATTATATGTGCATAAGTAGATTTTTAATTGAATTAATTATTCAACCCTTTTCGTACATTTTTATGTAGGAAATCACCACCACCACCACATAAGTACCCTGTACAGTGCACACTATTTAAGATAACGTGTGTATCACTGTTGAACGCACTCTTGCAGATGTGCAAGTAGATCAGAGTATTTACCTATGAATATAATTATGTACATAAAAAAATCAATACTTTTACGTATGTAGTAGAGGGACTCCATGCCAAAAGGTACCCCAATCGAGGTAGGTC
>JAHZNA010004486.1:0-35550 GCA_027743935.1 Sinodicranocentrus sp. ZH6 | reverse complement strand
GACCCAGTATGGTATGGTGGGGACCCAGTATGGTAAGGTACCGGTGTGGACCCAGTATAGTAAGATTCCGGTGGAGACCCACTTCGGTATGGTGGGGACCCAATATGGTAAGATACTGGTGGGGACCCGCTTTGGTAAGCTTGGGACCTTCCACCCGTTCAAAGGTGGCTTCGAGGACAGTCTTTTGTGTTTATTTATTCCTAAATACTATTTTGGAAAAGGATTTGTAAATGATAATTCATAAACGTACAACGTTGAACGTACGGCATGTCATGTTTATTTTTTTCGGTTGGGTGTACAGTTTCTGTTGTGTTTTTCGAAGTTGAAAGTTTTTTGTTTCGGAAATAGAAATAGTCAGTAGTTGTTGTATGTGTAATAGTTGATAGGATAGTTTATAGCGCATTTTGAAAAGGAAGTCTTTGAGTGGAATTGTACGTTACGTATTACGATACGGCCAACGATGAAATTAATAAAACGTGCAAGTTTGTTATTTCGTTAGAGTTGGGTTATGTTATGTCGTTTCAGGTTGAGGTTGTGACGAAATTGTCAACTGCATGGACTAGAAAGTCCTCAATTTTTGTTCCCTTGATTCTGCTTTTAAATTTTTTGAATTTTATCTCAATTATTTGCGTTTTGGTCAGGTAAAAATCTAAATCTCTTCTCTTTCTCCATTAGGCCATTCTAGGAAAAGTTGGAGAAGCGTCAAGTTCATTTCCCTTTTCTGTTTAGTGTTTAATTAACAACCCGAAGCGATAAAGTTAAAAATCCAGCAGCCGGAAGCAAAGCAATTTGAAGTGTACCGAAATGTCCGATTCTGAAACAGCTTTAGCAGTAGCAGCAGCTATCGCTGCTTTGCGTGATGACGAGGAGGAAGAAATGACACAGGCTGTAACTGCAAATGCTGAGTCAGATGCAATGCCGCCTCCAGCTACAGATGGGAATGACGAAAATGCCGCGGACAAACCCGAGGAAGTTCCGGAAGTTGTGGAGAAACCAAAACCGAAATTAAAAGTTTTATCGTGTCTAATATGTACCAAAGCTTTGACATCAGATAACACTCAAATGGGCGCCTCCAACCCCTGTGATGAATATCAGCGCATGATGCGAGTAGCATGCAAATTATTGTGCGTGGATAATCACCCGCTGTTGAAGCGATGGCAGTTTAGGCACTCTGAGGAACCGAAAAAGTTATGCTGTGACGATTGCTGTGAAGTCATCTTTAATTTGGGTTCTCTCCAATCAATAATTGATCGAACAAAACTAGCCATTAACAAGAAGTTGGACTGGATTCTCAAGACTGTGTCTGATAGTGCTGCTGAGGAGTCGGATGAAATAGAAAAGGTTTTTTTCGCTGCACGGAGTGATGCGTTTCGCAATGAGGTCTTAGAAGGTAGGTAGATCTATTCTGAAAAGATATTATGTATTTATGTTATGTACAGTTTATACCGCTTTACTTTTGTGACTAATTTAACTGATAGTTTGTAAGCGCAAGAATGCAAAAGCAAAGAACGGATTACTGGAATCGGATGACGAAGAAGACTTGGTAAATACTGGTACTCAAACGGATATCACTGATGAATTTGGATTATCAGACGTGCGGACGAAGGCTGGTCTCAAATATTTTGATGAGCGCCCATTGTCATATTCCATGGATGACAACAATATGGATACTTATTCTGACCACAATGACGATGTGAGTTTCAATACAACTTACGGAAATGATGATGACTATCTTTTAAGTTCGACCTCTAAGCCCGAGACTCAAAAGCGAGTGGCTGTAAATTCAAAAAAGTCTCCTGCCGTGGCTAACAAGTCATCTAGTAAGCGTGGCCGGCCCAACAAACGGCCTGCAAAATTTGATGAAAGTGATGACGATATTGAAATATTAGAAGAAAAAAAGACTAATAAACCGAAACCACGAGCTCCAGCACCCAAAGCTCCAAAATTAGATGCAAGAGAACTTGTTAAAGTTGAATATAGTGCGGAATCTGGGCGTCCAAAAAGAAGCACAGCTGCCAAGCGCCCTAATTACCAGGCTTTAGCTGGCGATGATGATGATTATACAAGCTACAGTAGCAGGCGCTCAAGCTCGACTTCTAAAGCAAATGAAGGATCTGATGCGTTGTAAGCACAAATATGAATTGCATTCTAGAATGATTAAAAATTATCATGTATATTTCTGCTTGCATTTGAGTTATTTTTGTTAGCTTACATGTGCTAATCATATGAATCCAAAATCTAAATGTTGTAGATCAAAAAACAGGAAGTCAACAACTCCCCGAAAGGAAGTTACTTTGTCTGCTATTCCAATCGTTAAAGATGCCAGCGGTAAAACGTATTTTGAAGGTGTAGAAATTGTTCGAACCGATAAAAGCATAACATGTAAACATTTGGGATGCTATTATGTTGTCGATGGGTCAGGATATAATGCCTTTGAAAGAATCAAAGCGCACATACATGAAACTCATATTGGAGAGGGGGCCATCCCTGATATATATTAAGATTTGTTGGATATGAATTTTTGCGACTGGTTGATTTCTTAATTTTTACTTTCAAATAAGACTTGCGTGATTTATAAGCAAAGTAGATAAATTTGCTAGCTAAAGTGTAACAATTCACATTAGACCGACAGATAGATGTTCTAATTTCCAATTACGTATGAATACTTATGTATTAAGATTAAATTCCATGTTATCCGATATCCCCTGATGGTTTATGTTATGTATAACGAAGAGAAGATACTATGTGTATTTCTATGATTATTACAATTATTAGTTATTAAAACATTATTAACGTTGTACCAGCAGCAGCAGTTCAAGCAAATGTTTGCTATAAGTATGCTTTGTATTGAATTCATGTGAAAAACAGTGACAGTAATGTCGTTTGTATGAATAACGGTTAAATGATCAATGCGTTGTAGTTACTAGATTCATAAATATTTAAATTTACTAAATCACCATATTATAAATTTTATTGTTGTACAAATGTAGCGTATTTAAATATCTGGTACGAAATAAACTTAAAAAGTTCTTTGATTCGCATGGACTTTCATATGAATAAATGTTTAAGATAAATATTTCTCAGTCATTCATTGAGAATCAGTATAAAGCTTAAGCGTTTTATGCTTGTATCAGAGTAAAATGCTAATGAAGCTTGTAAGAGTATAAAAACGTACAAATATTTTGGTATATAACATAAGGCACTGTCGTGTAAAATCATTGTAATCTAATGATTAAAAAAGTCACATCTACATTTGCGAGGTTCATAGGAGTCTAATTATCCTAAAAAAGTATATCTAAATCACGCGATATATTTTGTCATACTTTGTCATTGTCATCATGATCGCGTATTGGCAAATAATTATTATAATTATAATTGCTGTTAGTGTTTGATGAGACGGTCGGAAGTGTTGGCCTTTCACTGGGAAGGTGATTCTGATTACTTGGGTAAACGTAGTCACCACATCGAATTAGGCATTTGCCTGGTTCCAGTTTACCGCTTAATACCCGTGTACTTTGTTTTTTGCGGGGTCGGTATGATGTGCTTCCTGTTGACGAAACAGTATTGCTCCCTGAGTTTTGCGATCGTCCGGTTCTATTAATTGATAGTTGGTGAGTTACTGGTGCATGGAACGAAATGTCAGTGCTAAACGTATCCATGCTTTGCTCTTCAACTGTGCTAGTGCTATGACTTTCTGAACCACGTCGAAAGTATTTTTGATTAGATAAATCAGGAGGTGGTGGTGGAGATGGCAGCAATTCTGTTGTCCCTAGGATCGAGCCATTTCGTGTTACTACTGAAGAAACATCATAGTATGTTTTCTGACTATTCTGACTTCCATTAGTTTCCGTTTGTATACCTAGTTCAGGGTCCCTTATAAGTGGCTTTCCTGAATCCCTTCCAACACAAATGCCGGCGCTTAACGAACATTCAGGATGAGTTACGTAAGACATAAACAAGCATATCCCCTGTAATGTGCAAAATAATTATGTTACGAACGCACTGGACACGTGGAACATGTAATCACGTATGTGTTAAAATAATTCAATTTTTTTACCATTGCAGTAGCTGATAACCCCAAGAAGTATTGCATGTAAACACTGTGAGGGATGTTCTCATACAAAATTATCGCTAATGTCATAACAAGAAGTGTAAGAGTTAAGCATAAGCTGAGATGTAAGGTCTTCATGTTCATTCTGCAAAGGAAACGATATAAATATTTTGACTCTTTAATAGATAAATAAAGTAGATCACCAAAATTAGTAGTTACACTGTCTCACTTTTAATCTACCAAGGAATTCTAGAAATGGATGGAAATCGTATGTACCTGTATTTCAAATTCAAAATTCCGTCCATATCAGAATGACAAGTACTAGAAACCGAACATGAAGGGTTTCGTTCCTGGTAGCCATCTATTTCACTTTTGGTTTTCAGAACAGCCTTATAGTAAAGTCCTAAAAACACCAGCACTACCAATCCCACTGTTCCCACAAAAATTGCAAATACATGGGATGTTTCTTTAAACACAGATTCATTCGTTAAGTCCTCGCCAATTACTTTTGCAACTGTCCCAGTCCACATTGGAAGAACAGTGCTGAAAGTTATAGCTGAAAGTAATGTGATTTGGGAAACATTCCGAAGCCAAGGAAAAATAAATCCTGGCATATCAGATTTGGCTTCCATCAGTAAAACTCGAAGGGCTTTCATAACTTGGGTACTAAAAGCCGCTATGAGAAATGAGCAAGATGAAGCCGACCAAAGTAACCAGGAAGAAGACATTTCGGATCTCTAAAACACGTAAAAATTCGCCCTTGATTTAGGTTTCGAAAATAAACTAGCGAACCATGCATGTATGAGTAATGTTCATAATAATTACTATACCCCCACCCCCACTAGGACGGTGAATACAGCAGCAAAAACGAATAAGCAATCCAAAAGTTTTAATGCATACAAAGACTTGAATGAAATGCGGAACTTTAAATAGACACAGACTATTGCCGTCGTGAACACGCAGCTAAGAATGCAAAATGCTAGTCCAGCGATGATAATCCCTGGAATATCGTCATTTGACCGAGGGATTTTCTAAACGTAAAAATTAACATTTTATTTTTTCCGAAATAATCATTATGCAATTTAAGTCATTTGTAACCTTACATCTTCAATGTTGTTTACTTTCAACAATCCATATATTCCTGTTTTTCCACATAGACACTCAACATACGAGTTATGCTGTATTCTCATCTCACATACATCCATGCTCCAGCGCAACCTCCCAGAATCAGTTTTCCTTGAAATGCTGGAGTTATCAATTGCTCCACAGCTAAAATAAATACCCTTGGTGGCAGTAGTCTTTGGTTTAAGTGAGTTACTAATAAGGAATTTATTCTCCTTGGATAAATTGAAGTGAATTTTGATGTGTGAATCAGGTGGCAAATAGTAACCTTCCGGTATAGTAATTTGAAAAACTGGGGAAATCAGCACGATTGACTGGTGATGATAATTTTTAGAACTTGGAGACATAAAGTCATCTGGTGTTTTGATTGAAGACAAACTTTTGTAAGCTGCCATTGTTAGATAATATGTCATCGGACTCACAGCATCTCTTAATCCGTCTGAATCCAAAGGAAAATCGACATGCAGTTTATCTTTCAGCCAAGATAGTGAACTATGTCTACAAATAGAACAAAATTGTTGTCAAATTTGATAAACAGTCGGATGAGCGTGTAACAACTCAAGTACATACACCGATTCACATTGATTTTTGATTTCATAATACAGCGCAACTTACGCAAGGTCATCTTGTCTCGGAAAAATGTATGAAACTTCTTGATATTTTGCTTCAGAACTAATAGGTAAAGTCTGAAGCAAAAGGACTTCAGATGGAATTACATGTGGAGTTTTTAGATTCAGCTCGGCTTTGTCTTCCCTAAACACAACCCTTAATATTATTGCATACATTTAACAAGCGATACTGGTTTTATTTTGCTACATTACGCAACTATAAGCGAATTAGTAACAAAGAGGAAATGGCAAAGGAGTCAAAGTGAATATAAAAGACAAAAATCTTACATTGCCCCACGAACAGCCATGTCACTTATGATCTGAGAAAGCGTAAGTAAGCTTTTCTCCTGCACGCATGAATTCGGTATTTTGAGAAGTTTAACAACTGTACGAAAGAACAAGGTAAACAAGCCATCCACCTGTGCCTGTGTAAATAAAAATCAAAGTAAAATATCGTATAGTCTTCGCCAATTGAAAATTTTGTACAGGAAAAAATTTGTTCGTTCAGCTCATTCGCACTGATACACAATAGCATGTAACATGTAACTGTTACGAGTTTCAAATAAATCAGAAAAAACTAACCTTGCCACTGTGGTACGCATATCTCACAATATCCTCTAGGATAGCAATAATTTTGTCTCCTTCACCAGAGTACAGCATTTGACTTGAATTCAAGTAAGTTTCTAATTGCCTAATCAACTTTCCGGAATTTGAAGTTTCCCAATCTCCAAACCCTCTTTTGGCATTTTGGAGCTAACCACGAAAGAAAATATTGTATGCATTCACAATACATTTAAAACTCTTTCTATTTGATTTACTAACACTTACGGTTAAGTTAACTCGTCGTAAGCGTTCATAGATGCACCTGGAAAAATCACTTCGTCCCCAGTATACCTTTCCATGATTATTAATAATACACTGTTTTTGAACATATCCAATGAAGTTCTTCGGACATGGAATCATAGCCACTGAATTCGGCGCTGTCCACTCCCACAACAGGCTTTTCTCCGATTTAGCCAAACGCTCAAAATGTCGGTTGCAAGAAGGCGAGTTCTTCGAATCAAGTACTCTGACCTCCACGTCCCTTGATCGCTCTTCCCCTATACCACATTCGACAATCAATTAATGCGTATGAAGTAAGTAAGATTGTAATATAATACGTAGAAAGAAACGAGTAGAACCGGAAATCTGCTCACAGTACCGTGAATTATGACTATGAATTATCACTATCAGTGTTATACTAAAAATACCTCTTGTTTCTTCTGAATAAAATCGTGACAGCTAGAAAATTGGTCATGTAAATAATGCAATAGTTGTTCGCTTGTCATGATTTACCTTCTTTATTAAATCCAAGGCAAGTAAAGTTTTCTGTATGTTCGGCCCGAAGGATTCGAAGAAGCTTTCCCTGAGGAATGATATCTTCTAACACAACGAGATCGTCATTTGAGACTTCCTGTTTACTTCCACTTCGAAACCAAAAGAACTCAGTGGATTTATTATGGGTATTATAAGCAGAATAGCTTCCGTCTGTACAAGTTATCACAACTCCCCTCCCCATTTCTTGCTACATTCATAAGGGAAACAGAAAGCATTGCGTTATTAGGGTTAAAATCAGTACAGTGTCTCAATAATATAATCAGCGATTTTTTAAGTTTATCCACCTATCGTCTAATCAATACAGAACTGAAATGCAAGAACTACACTTCAATATAGGTGTTGGTAATCAAATCTTATTAAAGCATGTATCAGGATAGGATAAAACATCATATACGTAAATTAATTGAAGTGCGTGCATGTGCATACATTTTTCTGCAAAACTGCCAGAATGTCTTAATCACTCAAGTTGAAGACTACTTATTTCTAAAAACTAAAATCTTTCATACATACCTTTTCAAGCGTTAAGCTCATTGGTTCTATTTCTATCTGGGGCGGTAATACCACTTCCACATCTTTGTAGCCGCACACTTGATCTCCGAATTCCATGTCCGTAACCTGCAATTGGTTCAACAAAGCGAGCTTTTAAAATCTGTTTCTAGCTTTTCCAGGAATTTGGGAGCGATCAAGCAGTACATTTTTTGGTACACAACTGACTTATATGTATATTAATAAGCAATTTAAATGAGACACGAGAGTTCGCCCTCACCTCACAAAAGTAGCGGCCACCGTCAAATGCGCTCACAGGATCAATCATAAGGATTGACATAGTTTGATTGCCATTGGTAGGCATTTGCCCAATTGACATGGCCCTGTATAGATTCAAAACGTAATACTATTTCATTCTAGCTTCTTATTGTAGCATCAAAATCAATTTTTGGAATCAGTAGCAGACGTTAGACATGTAATCATGCGCTACTAATTCGTATGAATACTGGCTTTTTAACGCGTAACGATTATACAGCAAGGTATGTAACACGTATTAATAATATTTACATAATATACCTAGTGGCTAGTGATATGTTTATCGGAAATCCATCTTTGAACCACCGAAACTGAATGTCTTTCTTCGACAAAAAGTTTGATGGTCCAGTTGTCGCAGTACATGCAAGACTCACTGTTTTCCCGATTTTCAGCTTCGTCTGCTTGCTAACCTCCACGCTCTATAAATTCCAATCAAATTAATTTAATTCAATATTACTCAATGATTGCTCCAGAGACATACCGCAACAACCACTGAAAAGTTTGTACATATAGACGAAAAGGTTTCAATTACCTCAAACTTTACTCGAGGCATCGCGAACACCTCTAAGGTATTCCTCAACAAAGGTATTCGTCCATACAAATGATCACCTTGCATGAGCCACCGTTTCAAAGCTGTATACACCTCCGCTCGCAAATTTGGTGGTCCCTGGAAATAAATTTGAAGCTCGACATGATGGTCCATTTGAGGCGAATGAAATCTCACGAGTATATTTTCCAACGAAGATAGGTTGCTTGATTTAAACCAACTGCTCAAGTTTCTCTGCATTTCATGCCCAATAGAATTTTGGTCTCGAGGAGTTGTGTAGTTTCGAGAAACTGATATGATTGCTTCGTACTTTGTCCAATCTGTAAAAAGTTTGATAACAAGTTATAGTAGTCCGTTAATATAACGTTAGCTATAAACGAAGAAGCGAATAGCTCTGAGCAAAGATGAATGTAAAGGAACTTCAAAACGCAGCCCATCATTGAAAGGTTTTGCGTAATAATCGAAATTGAAAACAGCCGCATGAAGTCAGTGACTGGAATTAATTCCTTTCGCCAAAAGCTAAATGCTTGCGTAATTTGATACAAGTAGATTGTACTATTGGAAATCATAGAATCTTAAAATCCCTTTTCAATGTAAACATGTTCCGTGGTAGGCACATTCATGAAACATTGACCTACCCTTTGGAATTCTTCTTCCATGACGTGGACTGGGGTGACATGAGCAAGGACTTCTTGGAGAATCTGATGAGCAAATGGGTTTACTGTCTTCTTGGAGGCATTCTTTCTTGGAGCAAACTGCAACAATTGGAGTATTGCAAATTCGAATCAACAAAATTGTCAAAAAAAAATTATACATACTCATTTACTATTTCGATTTTTGTATAGAATATGAAGAATTATTTTATACTTCAAAAATACAGCAAGTACATAAATTGGAAAATTTTGTATGCACCTGTTCGAGTAGCCGACACTTTAGGTTGCTCATTTCGTTCACATCTTGGACCAGTAAATCCCGTGTCAGTACAATCACAGTATCCATTGTTGGATCCATAAATCCTAAAAATAACAAGAAAGAGAGTAGTAGACTCATGTACCTACACAAATCTATATATATATCTAATGATCAGGAGAGTCATAGCCATCAAGCCAAACCTTCCGGTTAATGACTGCATTGACTACAGAGAAATTACCAAGAAGTAATAAATCTGACACTTCTCCAGTTATCAAGTATCCCAGCTATATCGCGTTTCAAATTACGAATTTAGCAGATCCGCTCATAATTTATTATCAACCAGTTTTGTGTCTCAATCAGTTACCCACAATATCTCAATTTACCACCACTTCCAAGAAACAAAGAATACCATACTACTTTGTTTTCGTTCATATTGTTAGTTAAATCAAAGCAAACTGTCAACTTCTGAAAATGAAGAGAAATTGAATGTCCTTAGGAAAACACGCTAACGATCAGTCCTTAATAATACATCCATTCACCCTCGCAGTACATGACAAAACAGCATGAGCAGAGCAACAAAATTTTACATTCCACTGTGGCATAATAAATAAATCATTTTGGATAGATGGGGAAACAAGTGAACAAGGTAAAAAAATAATTCCAACCTTTCCCCCACCATCAACCATTGCAAAAAAATAGCACTTTAGTCTTTACACATCCCCTAACTAAATACTCTCGTTCCATGTTTCAGTCTCGTCTCATCAAACACAGTAGACAGATATGACTGGTAAGTAAGAGTAATCAATCACGGCATCATACAAAACAACAATCACAAACTGCTTTACTTACAGCTACTTAGAAAGTTTTAAAACGTATCACACGGACTCATACTTGTTGGTGAGAGGGAGAAAGCACATTCCATTCTACCAGACACAGTATGATTGATATGTTTACTTGGAATCTTCGCAGACGGTCACGGTTAAAATATGTCAAATAATAAATTGTTCAAGTGTGCTGGCAAGTCTGCTACAAGAAAGCGTGCAAGAAACAACGTCTAACACTCTATACTTCACATATGCATAATATTTTGTCTCTTCCATCTTTCAGTATGCGTCAGCTGCCGGCGATCGCAATGCCAGTCAAACAGTACTTCCATTCCGATACAATATGATCACAACATTGATGATTTTCTTTTTGTATCTTGTTTTTCTCCTGGGTATGCACTGCTGGTCTCGGAATACGAACATATTCGCGTGAGCAGACTGCAGACGATATTTTCTTTTATACTATATGACTATATATTAGTATTTGAGTGCATGTTACAAAAAAAGGGAAAATCATTGTATTTCGTTTTTCTCCAGTATGCTACTTTCTTTTTTGTGATGTCTCACTTCTTCGTGGGCCTTCACCTCCCTGAGTCTATTTACTTAAAATACTGAAGGATTTCCCTTTTGTTCCGTCCTATTTTCGTCTGACTCTGAACTGATGGAAAGAGCGTTTGTGTGCAGAGATACAGATATCATGATTATAAAAAAAAGCGGTGATATGTGTGAAAAACGAGAATGAGAAAACTGATTGTATTTTTCGTTTCATTTTGAACCTCTCTCTCTCTCTTTCACTCACTTGCTAACTCTTCTCGCTTTCTTGAGGTTTTTTGCTTACTTTTGCACGCTTTCTAACTTGCTTTCCCCTATTCTTCAACAACGATAAAAGTAGGCACGCTCTTTGTTGGTTGCCGGGTTTCCTTCTCTTTTTTTGTACGCCGGCAGTGAGTGGTTGGAATGTCTGTTTGCGGAGGTATGCCTACACGGACGTTGTATTGTGGACGGATATTTATTTTGAGATGCAGAGAAAGGGGAAATATTTATAGTATTTTTTTTTACTTTCTAAGTTCACCCCTCACACATCTTGTGATTATGATGATGATGATGATGACGATCTATTGTAGTATAAATATATCACTAAGGAGCGCTTAAAAGTACTAGTTTCTCTTTCCCCTGGTTCATCTTTCTAAGTATTCCTTTCCTCCTCAATAACAAACTACTCGATTTACCAGCCTCTTCGCTTCCATCCTTTTCATGTGGGAAGCTTTTGGGCTTTTGCGTCGCACAAGTGTTTCTGTTATACATATGGTCTTGAATAAATGTAAGACCCACCATTATCAAATGTATTATCGCACCAACTTTGCAAATATCTCTACAGAGAAAGCAGAATTTTTCATTCTATTACAGTAGCGTCATATCCTGTTTGTCTGAGTACGAACTCTTGAATTTTTTAATCCGAAAATAGAAAGAAAGTCTATACCATCCTGATTAATGTGTCTTGTACCGAAATTAGTTCAGGACAAATGATGTTGTTTTAGTTTTCTTCCATTTTCTGCCCCTTCTAAAACTGACAACCAGTTTCGATGCGGAAGGAAACTGGCGGACAGGTCGGCAAACTTTTATAGTTTAGTCAAGCATACAGTGCCTTGGTAGAACTTGGGATGCTATGTGAAAGTAAGGTAGTTTACAATACTATTCGAGACTATAATATGGCCTGCCTGTTTTGCATGCACGAATGCCTCGTGTGTGGTGATGGTGAGTGTGTGTGTGACCCTTCCTAAACTCTCTCACTTGCAGGGCATTCCCTTTTACATTCACACTTTCAAAGAAACGTTTTTTTCCGGATGCCAAAAGTTTTGGATGCATCCTACCACATACATATGGTTGGTTGCCAGAAGAAAGGCATGAAAATACTACAGCAAAAACGTATCTATCTTTATATTGGAATTGGATAAGCGGACTGTACAAGACTTCGTTTTACGAATGTTAAAGCAATATCCTTCACTTCCTTCATGAAGGGTTTTGCTTGCCAACTGCTGAGTAAAACATCGAACATTAGATATCATTAGGATTGGGAAAGGGGAGGGTGTATGTGTTTTATTTACATTTGAAGGCAGGTTATCATGCATCATCTTTGTAATCATGCTGGTCATGAAAAGTTCCACTTTGTTATTGTATTTTCTATACTTATTAATAGTGTAAGGAGATCAGGAATAGATTAGGAAATACAAAGTAACCTTCTTTTAGCCATTGACGTCGACAGATGTTGCTAGTACATCATAGCAATAATTTTGCGTGAGATACTTAATGTTTGTGTAATGACTGATTATTATTTCTCGTAAGATGCTTACCTATTTGTCAGTAAATAAACCGCACACAATGATTCTCATCAGAAGTGATACAGAAGTACGTAAAGAGAAAGTCTTAGAGAAAATGTGCCAAACCAATAATGTGGTAGAATGAATTACCTGCATTTTCCTCCATTAGAACAAAATGTGACATTATTCTCCGGATCACAGTACGGACTAAACTCGCAATAACGTCCCGGATGGTCTTTCACACAATCGCAGAAAAAATCACTGTAAACAGATAAATATGTATGTATATTCATTATGTAGCAGTACATTTATATGACTTGTAAATACAAAATGTTCAATTCAATTTTTTTCACTCCGCTCAAAAGAATTTCTCTTCTCCACAAGAAAACGGATTTTCTAATATATTTCAACAAGATTCAATTACTCTTTACTAAGAAAGTTATACGCTAGCAAAAAAACGATATCACAGACAGTGACAGATACCTTGTCTGAGCAGATTATGAGTTTTTTTTGCATATGTTGTATGCATATGCCCTGAACTCTCGGATCAATGGGACAGGATAAACTGCCCCTTATTCAGCTGCTTACCTCCAGTTTTCAGCCAGATAACAATGCCCCAAATTGGAGCAATTCCCTGGATAGCAGGAATCATTCCTAAGGCCCAGCTTTTGGGGCACAATCTCGAATGTGATGTTAAAGCCATACACTTCAAATAGGAAACGATCCTTGGTCCTGTAATTGAAGTCATAAAGGTTTGGCACATCCACTTGTATCTCCAAGTATGGGCATGTTGTGGAGAGACGGACGAGATCATGTAATTTCTCGACAGCGATTTCTTCACCGCGATCATCAGTGTAGTTCTGACATTCTTGACGTGGCCCATGCTTTCCGACAGGCTGTCCTTGATCACAAAATTTGTAGGTGGGGCGATGAAAGAATTTTACACCCTTGGTCAGATACATTTGCGTGAGGTAAAGATTAATCTGCGTTCCATTGCTGTGGTGAGAGGCGTCTATCACCCAGCTCTGTTTCAAAGGGAATTGAAATGGCTGAGGGAAGTTCGGAGTTGAAATTATTCCATAATAGTGGCCATTCTGACTAGATTCCTTGGTCCCACCCGTCACCTGAATTGCTTTTCTTTCGAGGCATTGTTCGGAGGAGACTGTTATAAGGAGTAAAAGCAGCTGAAGTACTGAAACGATGTAAATCATCACAAATACTCAAAGATTGCGGTAAAAAAGCAGCAACAGCAGCAGTCCAGTGCTCCTGGTTACGAATGGCTGAAGTGTTGGAGGTGAGTGAAGATTGAGAGCCCCTTTATCGTTGTTGTAGCACTAGTCAGTCAGAGCGACCAAATACTTGGTGTTGTCACTTATAGTTTGCAATATAATGCACTTGACTACACGCGGGGTTGGCAATGTAATATTGCATGTACGCTTTCTCTACTAGCTGGGACAATCGCTTTCCCTTTCTCCGGCTTTACAATTCACCTCTTTCCTTTTTCCTTCTTTTCCGAAAGCACGAAAATCTGCAAAATTCAAACAATCAGAACGTGTGGACGTATATGTTCATATGTGACAGTTGCACATGCATAGTAATATCAATATTCTACTTCCTTTCTCTTCTAACTCACGACATGGGAAGGGAATAAAAATAAAGGATAAGCACACGTATAACATTCTATTAACCCAATTTAATATCTGTATCAGAACGTGATCTCAACAATAAACAATACGGAATGAATCAGTGGGGGTAATATGAGACTTGAAGCAGTCGAATGAAAGATAGGCCATCATCACACAATATACGTACATTAACCTTTTCTAAAATGTATTATGGCTCCTGTCCCGTATTTATCTATATGTACGTATTACATACACAAGCAACCCCAGGAAGCTAAAAGACTAAAAGAAGATAATAAAATCAACGTTGGGAATTTTGTGAGAGGCAGAGTTCACTTCTCGTATGTGAAGTTTTAGGTTTGCCGTTCATACGTATGGGCCTTGCAGCAGCCATACTTTAGGATATATCATATTTCATCTCGCATTCTTCAACCAGCAGCACACATGGCTTAAGGTTTGGTAAACCTTTGAACCACATATGCAAGCGATAACATGTGAGTAGAAACATGCATACATTCTGGAAAATCGGAAGCAAAGAGTGGCAGAGCAAAATCTACAATTCACTAGAAACCAAAGCAGTTTTGTAACGTAAATAACTGTCAGTGACTATGTACACGTTGGAAAAAGAAAGTTAAAAGAAAGGAAAAGAGAAAGTCTGTCTTTTTGATGAGCAAGAGTTGGACAGCTTCACTATTTTTCATTAGCGCTCCAGTCAGCAGCAAAGTAGCCGAGGGCGAAATCAACTAATATTGTAATCTTCGCTTTTCCATCGTCCCCTCTTGCACTTCACTTGTTCATCCATATTGGTATTTTGGTATATCATTCATGGTAAAATGAAAGTTTCAAAGCCACATACTAGCCACATCCACACGTGAGATGTGTATAACTAAATAGGATGTCAATATCAACATTATCCACTGCTCTTCATATGGATTCCAGTTCACGTAAAGTTTTGTGTATCATAAAAAATGTGCATGCATATGCAACATTGTGAGTGTAGTGTTTGTCCTCATGTCAGGAACTACACCACTCAGCCATTTATCGCGGACATCTATCAATCAGTTTTCATGTACCTTCGTGCATACAAAGAAATGGGTAGAAACTCAATTCAAATTATAATTAACCCCTGCCATTTCATCAGAAGCGGCAACTGTCAAGTGCAATGTACTCGAAAGGGGAAACGTTCCGAGGACGGTTGACGGTGAAAGGGGAAAGTGAAATTCTAAAAAGCAATAAACTTGTGGTAATTAATAAATGAAACAATTTTGCACCAGTCAGGAATTAGACAGCAGCATCGCTTGAGAGGAAACAACGACCGAAAAATGGATACCTTTTACCTGAGGCACAAAATACGTCCATGAAAAGAGAATATGTACAAATTAAATTTTCACGAACAGCTCATTTAGGCAATTTTATACTGACATAAAAAAGCGTAGGACGAACAGCTTCAAACTTAATTTCAACATAAAATTCATCTGGCTCGACTCCCTTTTAATCCTGGTATCAAAATAAATGCATTTTTAAAACGTGTAGCCCGCCCATATCTTTCTTGCTTCAGTACAAAATTTATGTATTTCGACTGATAACAGCAACAACTACATCACTTTGCAACGATGTATACTGATCCATCAGTGTCTTCACCATTTGCAGTGCTGGGTGCACAACTTATATGCTTTTAAGATACACGGATTGAACTGTGAAGCAGAGGTTCAGCCATGCACTATTTAGTTTTTTCGCTTCCACCTTCACAATACCATATTTAAAGTTCCCCACAGTCGCTTTATTTGGCGATTAAAACGCAGTAGGTAGACACGACACTTACGACAGAAAATAACTTTATGAACAATGTCAATGTGCCAAAATTTCTTTTAGCTAGTGGTTTTATGTAACACTGGATATAGACGTAGTCAGCGATTGTCAGCGACTAAATTTAAAGACACTTTGCTCTTTTTATATGCGTACTTTTATTAATATATACATGTCAGAGAATAAATCTGGTCGAGAGATCTTTTCAGGTAGTTAATTACCACGGTGGGACTACTCCGTCCTCTCTCTTTCTCTCATTCTTCTTTAAATTGTAGCTTTTGGGTACTCTGAAAAGACTACCGAGTCTGGTTGTGTTCTGCCAAAGTCGGGGAAATGGACAAGGAGATGACATCCTAATGGACTTTTTACTCTTCTTTTTACCATTTACGAATAATACATTTTGATGGGAAGTTCTCCCATAAAAGTTGTACTGCTGGGGTAAAAGGGAGCACATCTATCACAACAGCGGTTAACTTGCAAATGTCAAAGTGACTTATGTTGTAAACGAGATTTGGGTTAATGAAGATGTTGACGGCAGCAGAGCAGCTATTGTGGTGGTGGAAGCTGTGATCAACTTATCATTTCGTTCGTGGCCAGTCGACGCATCGCGAGCCACAATAAACGTTGCGGTCATGTGGCATGCCTTCAAGGCAGAATGCAACTTTATAAGTACACTCGCTGAAAATTTAATAGCATCCAACTTTAAATAGTTGAAAAGGCATAAAGTATTACAGCGGGCTATAATGCATAAAATAAACGTATGCAAAAAGTTCCAAAATTGATTTACTGAATGCAACCTCTTTATATCATCGCTGCTCTGTCTTTTGTCATTTCAAATGTGCACCTTGCTCGTCCTAATTACCAATGTCATTACTAGCTTTTAAGCAAGAACGAACAAACGTTTGTTAAAATATCTCCCGCAAGGTTTTCGCAGCTGGATGGAGGTATTATAATATGAGTCCATGATTGTGACTGAACTGAAGATAATTTCCCTGACACTACACAAGTCAACCCTAAATAGCACTACGTCGGTTAGCACTTCTTACTTTCCACAATTTAATATTGGATTAAGCGGTTGACTAAACCTTGAGGAGGAGGCATTAGGTGGAATGCAATGAAGTACGCAACAAACTGTTAGTTGGCTCAGCTGCTTTGAGTCACACTCATGTTATCAGTTCACTCTCACTCTTCAGTGAATGGAAATTCTTAAGTGCAGACTTACACTCCACGAACGGGAAACAAGGCAAAACATGTAGATGCATTTAAGATGTGCTTTCTTACTTTTGTCATTGGTATAATTCAACAGCTCACTATAGAAATTTTCCCGTCATTTATCTAGCTACTTGCCACTGTTGCTTCAACAAAGTGACTCTAGTGCCAGGAGTAAAGGGAAAAGGAGTTGTCTGTCTCCGTCTACAGTCCCTGCTAGAACGATAAGTGAGAGATACAAGCTTAATGTGTCGTAAGAGTGAATTCAAGGAGAAAACTTCGGTTTTGATATTATGCCCCGCTGTGGGTGATCATCTTGAATAAAACATGGCTAAAATGCTGTGAACAGAGAGCCGCAGTGCGATGCAGACGCTCTTAACATGATACCGATGATACTTCTTTGATTAGAATGTATATGTATTCTTTGTATCATCTTCTATCTAGATGATTTCCCTTTCCGACTAATATAATGCAACTTAATGCACATCTCTGTTCCGTAGTGTTGTCTAGTTTATCATTATGAGCTCCTCTTTGCCGGTTGTTGAAATATTTGAGGCTACTAACACCAGCTTTTCATTCTCTTTCACGTACTTTCGCCACAAACTCTTCAGCGGTTATCAAAAGTATATAAAAAGGCATATTATAGTAGGCCCATTTCTCATACCATACCGAGATGTTTCCAAATAAAATCAGGATCATCTCATTTTCTGGTGGGTTTACATTGTGCAAATCCAATGCAAGTATTTCTAAGAAAAAATTGTACCATACCTTTGTTCTTGAGTGAATGCATCATAGGAATCTTATTAGGTTAGGTTGGGCCTTGAGTAGAAAGAAACGAAGTGCAAAGCTCCACTCACAAATGCCGAGAGAAATTGCATAGAGGTGCAGTGTGTATGTGTACACATGTATTCTAAATTCTAAATGAAGATTTATGCTGCGATAACATCGATCCGGAGTGAGTGCTGCATCAGCTTATTCGATATAGATATAAAGGAAAAATTAAGATAGATATATGTATGTAATTGATATGTACGTTGCGCAGCCAGGCACTCGTGTAAGTAGATCTCATCTTTTCAAATTCAAATACATCTTTACGCTCAACATTGAGCCAGGATCGTGATATAAAATTAGGTAACTGTTGTAGTCATATCTTTCATACTCCTACTGTTTCTTCAAATGAGGATATTCTCGGGCAGTGCCTAACTTGATTTTCGTCTTCGTCTCTCTTTTTATATAAAAAATAAAATATTCTATCTTTACACTACTTTATAGTGGGCCTTGTGACGCCAGAGTAGAAACATTGAATCGAGAAGTCGTCCACAAGAAATGCAAGTCAAAGATTACAAAACATATTTCAAACTGAAGGCAGGCAATATAGAAACAATGTAGTACTAACAATAAGACTACAATTTAATGGATATTATACTTCTACATTGCATAACGTGAGAATGTGCTAAGCGAAATTTGAACTTGGGGCAACTTGAGCTTGACTCAGGTATCGTACTGTAATAATAAATTTCCTTTGTGAGAATCGCCAACGCTTTCTGAATTACATGTTTACATGTACTTCAAAGAGGACGGTGAAGTAATCAGATATTAAGCACCTTCACGACAGTCGCTTGTTTAAATTACAGTAATTTGCCCGAAATCTACTCATTTAAAAATGCATAATTTACCAAAACATATTTTCACTGGCTTTCAAGATTTAGTATGAATTCAGGGTAAAACTGAGCTTTAAGAAATCTCGCAAATGTGAAATGGCGGTATTTAATTTTTTTCCAAATACTCCCAGTTGAAAAAAGCCAGGTAGTTGATTAAATATACATAAGAAAATTACAAGTTTCAGTTTTTGTCATGTAAATGTAATACATACGAAGACGTAGGAAAACTAGCACTGTATTTGGTACAAATGATATGGCAAATATGCATGTAATTGAAAGAATATTCACCTACCCGCTGGCCATTTAAAAAAGGAAACCTAAAATTTGGCTTTTAAAAAATGCGACCGCAATTCGTATGCGTTTTCGGGGAATGCTTCATACGACATATTCGATTAAAAAATGACGACCCAAACGACAGACACGGACAACGAACAACGGTATAGTAAAATTGACATGTCTGTCTCTCTTCAGTGAAACTGCAGCAAATCTTTGAATACCTTCAAACATTGATCCATCTCATATTGCTTCTCCATTGTAGTTTTATAGAAGCGAGTCTGTTCAAGCAGACTTTTAGGTAAGCGATTTCAGCATGTTTAGAAAGCCGCAACGACCCGATTCTGTTGTGAGGTTTTACTGGTGCAACGCACCATTCAGTGCAATGCAGTAGTTGTAAGATTTATTATCACACAGGTATATCAATCTAATCGAACCTATGAACCTAAAAGCGATAAGTGGTCATGCAAGTTATTGTTTCAGAGATAATTTATAGGGAAATTGAAAAGAGCTCATGTGAAGAACTTGCAAGTTTGAATTGCCTTTATTTGCCCAATTCATTCATGAATGAACTCGAGATATAAGTCATACCGATCGTAAATCTTGAAAAATTATGTCCAGACTTCTCTCAACTATCACATGCTACTACACGTTATACACATATCACGGATTGCATTACATAATTTTACATCTGGATAACCACTTGTGGAATAAAAGTCTAAATTGCATTCCAGACTTTATGAATGATTTTAGGAAAGCAGTCAAAAAACTCCTTTATTAGTTCATCTGAGTAAATGAGCTTGCATAGTTGTTCCTGAGGGTCGTATTTAACTTAAGTAAGTGAAAGAAACTTCGAAAAATTTCTAATTTCATATGTACAAAAGTTGCATTATATTTAACAAGATTGTAAAGTCATGCGTAAAAATTAGTTGTTTGGTACTACGGAGGAAACCCCGAAACAGAATCAGACACAATGTCTCGGCCCATCCCAAATATTTCCTGCTTTGCAACATTGCAACAACACGGAAAGCTGACTCCCTTTGTTAGGAATCCAAGTATCTGGATGTATGTAAAAGACTCTAAACGAATTCTACAGAAAAATAATGAAAAAAAATTGCATTGCAAATACGCACTGAACTTTATTCTGCCCTTCCTAATGGAGCTCTTTCGCCTTCTGAGTCTTTCTTATAATGGAAAAGGAGCAAAGGTTAAGTGAAACATGATGGTGACGCTGATGACTGTTTGCACACCATTCAGGTCTAACGCCTTTTCCCTCAATAGATTTCCTCTTTCAGTGAAAGAATGCACATAAAGGTTTCATAGCCGAATTTTGGAAATATGAAAAAATGCTTACAATTCTGATAAGGAAAACATCATAAAGCACTGGTGTTTATCTGAAAGTACCTACGTTATACGCTTCGTCTCGACCAATTGACTTCGTGAACAAAGAAAAAGGAAAAATACGTACATTTATTATTCTATTTACCAAGCTTTTCAATGTGCTATAAAACCTTAGTCATTATAATATTTCACTGTGTGTGCGCTATCGTTCCAGCAAAAGCGCTGATTTTTTTGTCACCAAAACAAAATGCGTCTTTCATAATTTTTTGTATCATCAGCATGACTATCTATCTGTTAGGTGTTAAATAACCATGTACTTGATGTATGCATAGTTTGTGGAGGAAAAACAACTAATAAAGCAGTAAAAAGTATTTTTTATTCGTGAGATGAGATACTGCGCCAAACACAGGCTTGTTTATCACATTTATAGCCATTGATATAGGAATGCAATGTAGTATATAGCTTCTTGCATTTCGTTCACTATTTATGCATGTTTAACTGGAACTGCATCGCCAGAGCTAAAGAAGAGACGAGAATGAAGCCCATACTAGGATACTAGCGAAGTCAGCGAGGCGATTCTAAACATTTGTTTCGCTTCAATGAGTCCAGCCAAACAGGGCATCATCAGTTATATATTATATCCATGTACAACATACATAATTCCGATCCACATCCGTCATTCTGACCAAAAATTCTTGTTTTTCCATACATAAAAATTCAACTCACAAGGGGCAAATTATTCCTGGTATTTGCTCTCGTATTTATTCTGTTCACGCTCCCTCAACTGAAGGCAATGTCGCATGTCGCATCCATCCAGCCAGATATTAATTTACGATGCTCCAAGATTATTGCGTTTCAAATATTAAATGTCGACAGTCTACCTGACCGGGTACACTTTATACTGTATCGTAAAAAAATTAACAATATGTCCATTTTTATTGAAGGCACCCTTTTGCTATTGTTTAACAAAATTTTCCGATTAACTTCAATTCAAATGCTATTCTGCAACATTTCAGCTCAGTAAAATGGCAAATGGACGACCCAAAAAGAAAGAAGAAATACTATAGCAGACTGCAAATTTCTATATTTATATGTCGATGGCTACCAGGCAAACCAAGTTAGGCTAAACCACTGTGAGAAACACAGAAACGCAATTCTTTTATCAAACGGATTTCCCAAACACGAGACAAACAAAGAATAGTGCAAATAGTATTACACAACTCCTGGTAAGGAAGTCCGGACAAAAACTAACTGTAGTGTCTTATTACTAGACTGTTGAGCAAAACTTTAAAAGTCTCTCCGCTCTATTCGGAGAATCCAAGATGACAAAGTGCTACTAAACTTTGTCACAAAATCTTGCACAATATGTATTTAACAAGGCTACAGTCTATGCACAATAAAACGTAAATCTCATCTGAGTATATAATACGTATTAACCTGGCCAGTAGCAATAAATACTCTTAGCCCATTGCTTTTCATTCTCAACTTTGTTTCATTCATTGAGGAATAAGATTTATGGCAGCTTGTAAAGCCTCTTTCGTGCAATTTACTTTACATTTTCTTTTATGCCAATGAAAGCGTCATAAAAAGAAAGGGGTAAAAATCGTGGAAATTTTTTGTTGTTCAAGACGAATGTTTCGAAGAGATATTGTAAATGTACTTAAATGTACGAGAAAACGAAAGTAAATGCTCTTTCAGATTCAAGAGCTGGGATTTTCGGAGACATATTGTCTTAGTCTTAGCATTTGCTTGGCTCCTCTATTTCACCTGTATTCTTCAAAGTACATCTTAATAACTTTCTATTTGTGCATATAGACAGATCCATTTAATTCCTAATTTAGCGAGGGAAATTACCTTTACTCGTCCCCTCCTTTTAGCAAGCGAGCAATTTTACAGCATTAAGCCCCTTATGCACTAGCACATAGCTAGAGACCAAGATTACATAAAAACCATTTACCATTACGATTATCAAGTATGTATTCTTGGTTTCTTACTTTAGGCCAGAGCAAAATGGATTTAGGTAGAAGCAATTGACTTGGTGAAACAAATTGACTTCTTTCTTGCAAATTGAAGAGATGAATGGGGCTTAATGCCCTTTAGTGGTTTTGCCTAATGTGCTGCATTCTGGATCCCTTATGTCACGCCATGCATGCGGCGAAACTACAATTTGGCATACATACATTTGGAGAGTTATATAACCACTAAATTATCTAAAGATCTTTAAAAGCAATGGGAGTATAGATAAACCACCTCTCTCTTTATGTCTCATATGAAGTTCGCTTGAACACCCATTCACAAAGTGACTAGTCAATGAGCAAACTATGAATTTTATACCTCTCACAATAATATCGTAATAGAATGCTGCATTTATAGCTCAGATATGCATCTCTATTATGGCGTTCATTTAGCCCGTTTGGGTTCCCACCCGTCGTGTACTGTCTTTCTATGGAGCAATTTTCTTTATCACAAGAGATGCATGAGGACGCTTAAGGTTAAAAGAAGCTTGTAATTGTAACATGGGGAAAGAGAGTTTTTGTAGTGTAACTCGCCTTTTAAGTATTATACGTAAGCGAAAAAGTTTTAAAAGTTGCAAATTATGTTTTTCCAATTAGGTGAAAATATTTGTCCTGTCACTCATTTGAAATTCCTTTGTGTATTTTATTCAGTATGGTCATGGAAGTGGAACTGTGGAAATGTCGGTGATGATGATGAGAAAGGAGGATGTTATTAAAACGTTGTAGTTAGATCCACATCATAATGACTGTAAAGTTACTACTTGAAAGCTATTTCGTTTTCACAGTTGTTGCGGCAATGCTTGTCACAAAAGACGTACAGTGTAAGCCCAACATATGTCTATCAAGTTAATCATTTTCCACACAATTAGAAATAAAATATGATGAGGTGAAATACATCACCATCACTCACTCTCTGGAAAAGCTAAGGCAGCTTGATATAGCTGTTATTGTTATAAAGAGTTATAAAAGTAACTTCGTATTTTCATATACAGGCTTAACTTCCTTAAGGAATGTGACTGATAACATGAGTTAAAATTGAAAATAATAACGATGAAAAACATACGCGTATATACATACGTATATACATTTAATGTAGGAACCAAAAATGTGCAGGCCCGTACAATCTAATTCTGAAACTGTTATTTATAAGCTGACTACTAAAAATATATTCTTAGGAGGAACCAATATGAAAGCTTGCTTTTATACTGTAGAGTCAACTGGAGTGTAATACCCCATGCAAGCTGAAATCACTTGTATTTGGTTGTTCAGCGTACTTTAGGAATTTTGCATAACTGGAAACAAAGAAACAGAATAAAAGAGAAACGAGAGAGAACTGCTTTGCTTACCCAAGCATAATTTTATAATATGATCTCGACTTTCTGGAACCTCGACGTGATACATATCACACGATTACATTTTACATTACTACACAAACACTTCTCTTTACTGATACATGCATGGACACAAACACTTTGTTCATGGTGCAGCACTCACTCATCTAAGCAAGTCCAACTCAAATTTCTGAAAAATATATTTGATTTGAACTGGATGTGAATACGGATAACTTAATAATATATATATTATTTTGTCTCTTGTATGCTATCAAAACTTCTTCTGATGCTCAGTCTCTGTCACAATTTTCCTAGACGTAGTATATTAGTTGTAGTCGTAGTAAAGTATTTTCTCACGAACATGAAATCCACACTACGCTTTGTTCACATTAACTTTCTGTAATATTAACTCAGCTTCTTCGTCTTACATGAGCAAATTAGCAATTTAATCCTGATTCAACAGCAAGATAAAACACTTGCATTTTCCTCTCCTATTCAACAAAAAGGGTGATCACCTCTTATCGCACAATCCCCACGAGAGCACAGACCAGCATAATATTCGTTTATCTCAGATTTTTCTTGAATTTTTGAAGCTGTAAACAGCAGGAAGAAATTAGCCTTTTTGTTATCCTTACTTTGACTAGAATGGATTATTATGATTACATTCTGGAGCGCTAATGCGATGGCTCGTTTTGTCAAAACATTTTGCACCTATTTTATGCTTGATTTCATGTCGCCAATTTTAATGTGCGTACATTACCCACACAAAATAATAAACACCTTATGAATCTTGGGAAACCATTGCAAGTCTGCAAGTTCATTAGCAAGTGGGTTCTGTTTCCATATAATGCTCTGATTCTGATAAATGAGCATACACGATGAGGTAACATAACATTCTGCATTGCCATTTGGCATGGATGGCACAACTTGGTACACTCACTTAATTTCTTCGTATGCGCTTAGCGTGCTCTCCCGAGAATCTGTCATTTGCTATACCTCCACACAATATCACTTAACTTCACATACCTATTAAACTTTTCACAGCATATCCTTTCTCATATGCGCCCTTCATACAAGGGAAAGTATATTTTTGCAATATAACCGGATACTTGCTTAATGGAAGCAAAGAACGTAGTCAGAAGTCCATTCTTTCATAGTTCTTATCTCTCTGAACAGGGAGGAGGGTAGCTTATAGCAGGCGAACTGTCATAAGTTAATTGAACTACTATGTTAATACCGCAAATTTTCTAGATTTAAACAGACAGCCTGTCTATGTAGTATGAAGTATTATATACGCGTTACGGATGATATTCTCACCTTACGATGTATATACATTGGAGTAAAATGAAGTTCACTCTACTAATTCTACACCAATCGAATGTTTGGATTTATATGGAATGGGATTTAAATTATTACGATGTTTTAAAAAACACGTCACACGTAAAGTTGGTTCAGAATATTTCATAAAAAATTCCATTACGGAAAAAAATAATACGTACATTTTGCGGGGGTGTGCACATGTTTACCTGCACACTACCGAAAACACAACAGATCACAATTTATCAACTCCATGTGCCCCTGGAATTTTCTTGTTACTACTTATTACAAAAAAATCCCTGGTATATATTGTAAAATGTATACTTTACTGGTTCGTTTGGAAATAACTAACAAGATAATCTTTTTAGACCTAATACGACCATACTCTACCGGTCCGATTAATCCTAATATAAATCAAATCCACATAAAATTTACTCTGTGTAAAACAGTATTGATCGACAACTTGCGACACGTTAAGAATCATTAAATGATGCTAACAAACCTTGTCAATCCGCAATTTATTCTGCACAAGCTATAAGATGCTGTTTAGCTGCGGAAGGATTATTGCTTTATTGATTAAAATGTTGATCTTACTACTGCACGGATTAACCGCACTAGCACCTGCGATCAAATAACTTGCTGCTCTTTTATTCATGACTCATGAATGCTGGCTTTTAACTGACTGGTGAAATGTCTTGCTTCACCACTTGAAATATTAGCTTAATCTTGGACTAGCTCAGGCTCAATAAAATGTATAGGGCAGTGCATCGTATCATCGTATCATACACAAATTGTTCACATAATAGCTTTTTTCAAATCAACAAAGTTCGGATGAAGAGGAACATACATTTCAATTTCGATTCACTCCATGGATGCTAGTTTATGAATTTAAATGTCTGTAAAAACCTGTTCTGCGGCCTGAATATTTTATCTTCTTTTTGTGTTTTGGCGTGCAACTTTTAGTTTTGGACCATGGTTTATTGAAAGGCTAAAATTGAATACATACCATATAATGCCAGTTGCATGATGTACATTGAGATGTAGAAAAATCTGTACATTGCATGCATGCCTGCAACGCATGACGTGATTGTAGTTTTTGTGAAGAGAATATAAAAATATGAGCAATTTACTCTTTTTGATAGAAACGCACGTAAAACCCGTATCGTATGCATTTGGTTTGCTTGCGATGGTCAGTGAGAAAAGTAGAAGTGCAAAGTGCAACAGTCTATCCAATTATTTTCTTGGTTTTTTACCTCCATGTATAAATACATGTGATCAACAACAACATTGCAGGCAAGGTAGTTGGACAGGTTCCCTTTCCCTCTTATCATGCTTTGTTGGTTAATAACAATGCGTACGACGATGACGATTATAATTGTGAAAAATAATAGCCATAATGTGCATGCAATTACATATTCTTATTTCGAGTGCGGTTATGGTGGTCTATGACAAGGTGTAGCATGGTACAGTATTGCTTCTGAATGAATTTGATATTTTGCCGGCACACTCGGTAAGAGTTTAGTCATAGTTTATAAACTGAAAGTACCGGCCTAGTCATATGCCAATGCACGTAAAATATATTTTATGTGAAATCAAGAGATAGACTAGCCTAGATGATAATCTCCCTTGTTTAAAAAACCATTTCCAACGCTCTTGAAGTTTCACACCAACGAACACCTACTTTTATACTTTTTCGCATTCATTTTCTGCAAAAATTATAGCTTATTTATCTTCCAAGAAAGAGTAGAAAATAGGTATTCACATGATTTTTATGTGTTTCATCGTCATTAAAGAAGAAGTCATTTCAGATCATGCGGTTTGTATTTTTCTAACCGAGAGTTCATTTCTATACCAGTATACTGGAGCTATATGTACATGTACAGCAATAATTCCTTTTTATGTACGCTCACCAAAATCCTACAGCGTCTCAAGTTTAGCTTTGTCTAGCGATTCTAACTGACCGTGACCGTCACAAGCTCTAAAGCCCCCTATTCCGCCGATTCCCATTCGTCTACAAAAAGCTGTAATCAATCTTATTTCTAAGCAGAGCGTATCACAATAGCTCGGATGTCGTAATGGGAATATTAGAGTAAACATCCCTTTTCCAACCCCTTTCGGTGGTACAAATGCGTCAATCAGCAAAAACTTTTAGACTTTTATTGAAAGGAATGTGTACAAACCGTGGAAGAAATATTCGTACGTCCACCTACTACCCATTATCGAATCTCTGGAACACTACACTTTCAGGAGATATACAAACTTATTGAGACTTGCTTCTTGTAAGACAAGGTTAATGATTTTTCAGCCTTAGTTGCACAGGAAAAAACCGGTACATAGGATACTAATGATACTAATGAAGGTACGATAACACAAGAAATGCATGCGCATGTACGAATTGTTAGCATCCGTTGGAAACAAGGTGTTCATGTTATCACCATCTTTATTTTTTCACGTTCGCGGACATCGAATCATAGAACACTGTAGTTTATAATTTTCAAACCTTAGAGTAGATGTAATAAACAGTAAATACATAACTTCGATGTTGGCGATGTTGCATACATACTCTAGAATCTAGAGTATTGCGTGCAGTGTAAGTCCTTGATATCACAATCTGAATAAAAGTATACGTATGAACGGCGTAGGGTTGAACACTACGGATTCGAGAAAGTTTACAATGCGTGTTGTGCCCGATACAACTGCATGCTCAACTTTGTGTGAAGTGTTTTACTATGAAGTTTGTAATTTCAGAAATTTAGTTTCTGGTTTTTACCTGCAATTTTAATCGTTTCTACAGTTGTATTGCATGTACATCCCTGTAAGAAATTGTTAACTTTTCACATTTATAAACTGAAAAATGTTGGGACATTAAGAGGGAAGATTTTGATACGCTTGAACTTTTAGCATAGCATGCAAGTAAAATTATTCCGTAAAGCATAAAAGAAATTAACACCCTTTCGTGATTATTAATGACAGTTACATCATTACAATCCAATCTCGCGCCGGATCTAAGTTATATATGACACCGGAATTCATATCTGAATGCATGCGAGGGTAACATTTTTATTCTGGTTTTATTTTAACGCGATTAAAGCTACTGAAGCAAGTGAGAATATCATTTTCAGAAATGTCTCTTGCATGCATAGATCTGTTCGTGCATACTCATGGAATATGTATGACCAACCACAACCTTAGACACAAAGGAAAAAAAGGCTATCGGGTTGTTGTCTACTATATATTCAATTTAATACTAAGTTCCTAACCTAAGCCATGCAAGCCAACGATGAGCTGATAATGAATGGGTAAATCTTTCCAGGATATGCACATTACATGTGTGCATGTGAAATTTCAAAAATGATTATTATAACCTTATCTCTACACAGAGCTTTTTGTTGGACATGACGGACAATAAAAAGTCATTTTAAACTACTTGAAAACCAACAATATGTAGCAAAAATTCTGACAAGATTGCAAATTTGGATAAGGAAAACAATATGATGTAATATAAGAATGAAAACAACTTTTTTTCTTACCTTTTTGAGTCTAGTCGTTTGTCTGATGTTCTGCTTACGACTGTTACTTTTTATTACTTCACGTAGCTTCTTTCGGCTGTGAAATAATGATCAGTTTTTGCACCAATTAAAGCGAAGGAGAGCGATGATTCTGCTTTCAAGTCGCTGTAAATCTACACAGATTAGCTGATTTTCGTCTTGGTTGAGTTTATTCCCTGTCGACCTTCACCTTGACTTTTCACGTAGCAGCTTATAATTATAATGTCCTTTTGTGGTAGCAGCAACCGAAATCTTCTTTAGAATACTTTTCTCTTTTTAAAAGTTTTAACTAAGCAATAAACGTTCCTAGTCGTTGACAATTTTTCAAGAGAAAATGATTTCATTCACAGTTTAAACGGATTTTCATACTTTTCACACAAAATTCATTGGCTGAGGAATGTCACAAGAGTTATTTTTAGTGAAAACCGTTCATGACAAAAGTTGTGATATAGTTGAGGATGGATAATGGTAAAAGTCGAGATTGTAAGCTTGTGGTGATAATAGGAACAACTGTGGTGGTAATGGTGAATTTTCTCTCATGTTCGTTTTTCCTCAGTTGTTTAATGCGTTCTCAGCATGGAGTGAGAAAACTTGTAAGATGAAAGAAAGAGGCTGGCTTGAGCTGTCTCTGATGTCTTATATAATAAGATTTGTCAGGGAAGTTAGCCGACTATACTGCTACTTGTCTTGGTATTTGTCCTTAACTGGTTTTTTCTTACTTTTTACTCTACTTTGCGGCTGCCTTTAAGATCCTAAATGGAAAAGGAGAGGGATGGGGAGATGACAACAACAGAAGAATGAAAACGATGGGATGGGACCATACAAGAATGAAAAAACGGATGAAGAGAAAGTGCATGCGACTGTTTTTTTTACTTCTTCGTTCATGTGTTATATGTCGCCTTCAAAAATTTGAAAGTTTTATTTCATCTCTTATCACAGCTATCTTTATTGAAAACGAGTTACACGCTTTGTAAGTCTGTACCTCGTTTTCGCCTAGACTATTGCTTCTAACAAATTAAAAAACCTGCGAAAATGATTGTCTTCTTTAAAAGCGAATGTAAGACGCTATTTTCAACGTTTCCTCATACCATGCGCATGTAGGACTGCATACATGTAATCTGCAGTTCAAATAAGAGACCGGAGTTAAATTGGTGTTTACTTTCTTTGCAAAAAACAGAGTTTGACTTCTAGGGAAAAAGTTGACTAGTATTATTGTCCCATGGAAAAACTTTTTTCTTTTTTACCCTTGTTCACTCGTTGTTGTTACCTTCTCACTAGCTGATCATGTAATCTCCCATAGCTTGGTGTTGTACAATGTCTCTTTTTGTTGACTCGTTGTCGCAAAAAACGTCGGATTCTCGGGGAGAGAAAGTGAAAAAGTGTGACTTTTCCAGTTTGCGTGTGAATGGCAAAATGTGAATGTAGCTAGACAGGCAGAAAAAATGAAGTAAAAAGAGAGACCCAGAGCAGAAAACGAGGATGACGATGAATGAAGCCTACTATGAGACTGAATGTGTTCCAGCCAATACACGATGAATTTATAGCTCTTTGGAGTGAGTGAGCGTAAGTATACGCAGTAGACTGCATATACGTACTTTACGTCGGTGCGGTATGTTGCTTTTTGGTAAAATGCTCAGAGCTTTTAGTCACTCCTCTCTTACCACCACACACACAGCTTCTTTATTCTCGTATGCCTGTGTTCCACAAGAACATCTTCCGCTAAAGCACTACTTCGTATGCCAGTGTGCTTCGCTTTTCTTACTACCTCTTCTCTTCTGATGCTGCTGGGGATGGTAAAGTGTTTGCTCTGTTCACTATTCATTCACTAGTTATGTGTCTTGAGCTGATTTTTTTTTCTTTTACTTTCTCTCCCATCTTGTTCAACTTTTCTCCTATTTCTGTACCTAACTTGAAAGGTATCTAATCTACGTAAAAATGATTATGGGAAAGTTGAATACTATTCTGGAAACGATTTCTGAGACTCCATGACTGCCAACCGTTAAAGTGGTGAAAAGGTAGAGAGAGAGAGGAATACGAGGAAAAAATCCTTATCGCGCTTTAGCGTTCATTCACTCTTACTTATGTGAGTTTGTTTATGTGTATATGTGTGTATGTGTACGTGTGTGAGAGTGCGAATGATTACGACTCATATGACGGTTCTTTTGCCCTTGGAGGTAGTGAATACGAACGAGGAGATATAAAAAACGCCACACCAGTCGCGTACCACATTTTTACGCTGGCGTTAGTGTTACACGCGAATGAGAAAATATGCGAAGCTTATATTATCAGAATCAGCGACGACGAAAGGACACTTAGGTTATGTGAAATTCGGCGAATCATCCTAATAAAAGTTACTCTAAGAACAACTTTTCGGGAAAAAGTGAGCTAAAGTGGGGACTATATGGAAATATGTGTCGCGTTTTAGTCCTGGCTCAGATATCCGTCGAGTGAGGGAGGAAGGGCATTATTAGATGTATGGATTTATATACACGCGTTTGCTGAGCAAGAACAACGTATGATTTCGCAGCAAAGGGAAATAACGAAGAAGCAGTAAGTAGTTATTGTAGTGAAGGAGCAGTTCCCATGTTGTCGAGAACAAGAGGAAACTACGATAGTTCCTCCAGTCTTCCAGTACTACTTGTGTAGTCGCAGTGATGGCTATTTCTGCTACTGGCAACTGGCATACTTTACTTTAGTGAATACATGTGGGGCTACATGAAGGAAATAGGAATTTGCAGGGATGAAGGCAGCTCCTGCTTCCTTTTTAAGTTCAAGTCCTCCCCTCCTACCAATAACATCACACTCTCGTGGTGGTACTGCATATGAAACCCAATTCAGTTTCTCATAGTCATATTCCACTCTTTCTCAGCATCTCTCTATTATTGGTATTTTGGTTCACGTCCGCCTCGTACCCTGGTTATCACTGTTACATGTTCTACAACTACATTTTCTCCTATTCCTGGCGCACTCACTTTAAAATATGCTTACACACATACATCCATACAGTTGTTATATAGGTAGTAAGATCTCTAGTACGAGACTTTACTAGCGTTTTAGCTGTCCCTATGATAAGTTTGCGAACCCAGAATGAGAAAGGGTCCATGGACTCGCGACTGCTTTAACTGGCGAATTTTCAGATTGAAGAGCGATGAGATGCGAGACACGAGTACGGGCAAAGGAGCATGGATGCATACATTTCTTACCGTTTACTAACATATATCGTATGCATGGATGGTGTCTGGTGACTATGATGATTCCATGCGATTTGATATGATGGTATAAACAATGTAAAGAAAATCCAAATGCCAAACTTTTTCTATTCACGTAGGCACACACACACACACATACATACACATGCAATCATATATATATATTTACTGGTATTTGAAGAAGACGCTATGATTTTCCTCTCTAAGCATTCATAATAGACTGACCGTTGTAAGCAGTCAGAGGACTTTGGTTGATGTACCATCGGGAGAAAATGCGACGTAACTAACGTGCTTTCTCTGAAGAAATCATCTTGTTTTTTTATATTGCTCCTCTTGGCTTTCCCGTAGTGAAAAAAATATAGGAAAACGAAACCATCTCGTTTCTCAACTCGCTCCGTTACATGCTTTACTCACTCAAGTCAGTCGACTAGTTTTTCTCCCCCTCCGTGTCCCTTCTTTTCCTAGTTACTCATTTTGTGTTTTGTGTTTCTTGCATTGAGCTTCAATAATGTCATGACAGATAGTATATGTTATGTATCTTCCACTTGCATTATGTACTTTCAAATATGTATGCATATTCACGTCCATTTCCTTTCATGAAGCTAACTAATATCTATTTTTGTAATATTACTATTATCATTATGGGAGAATGTTGAGTTGCAAAAACTCTTTTTGCAAGTTAACAGCACATTTCTTGCTCGACGATTATACGTCCAAGTTCCTATCGTTCCGCTTTTTTTCTTTTTCATAGCATGGTAAGTCGTATGTAACTTCCCTATAATCATCATGGAATTAGGAGAAAGGGAGCAAGAGCCAGTAAAGCAAAGCGGGTTTAGCTTAAGTTTGACTTCCTCTGCATCGGGAAAGGAATGCATGCAACGGCTGTTTTAGTGCTACTTGTGTTTCTCCCTGTTGTCATGTTGAAACGGAAGACAGAACGGCTAAAAAGCATTGAAGGTAAGGCTAAATAAGGAGTACTCAGCACTCCGTAAGTAAGAAAGCATTCCGCTTGAAAAAATTCCCTCTTTCTCTTCTGCATATTATGGAGTATTCTACTTTTTCTGAGTCACTTGGTCCGTCCATGCCGTCGTGCCTTTGCTGTTCCTTTCCCTTTTTTGCTCAATATATTTACAATACGTACAACAGCCGTAAGCAGAAGCGACACGACAAGAGGCAGAGGCAAAGAAGGATGAAAACGACACTGCAAAAGTCCCGTTTAAAAGAATGCATATAATGGAATAGGGAGCTTATGTATAGAAATATAATATGTATGTATTACGAGTTGTTGCAGTAGTCGTAGTTCTCTTAAAAAAGTCGTAAGCAAAAGTCAGTGGAGTAAGTCGTTGTAGTTTTGTAGAAAATAGTAAAAACCTAGTGGGGCATGCCAGCCAGATAGTAGTCTCCGTAGGGAAGGAACACGTGCATATAACTACGACATCATAACACTAGGCCACAGAGTAGTCCACAATAGCACAATCGGATGACATTTACTTACAGGGAAAAGGGTGGTGAATAGTGGCAAACAGTTGCTGATGCTATATACAATGCGAAACATAAGGAGAGCACAGATTGCTTTATATAATTTTCCCGTTTGAGTTGACTGCCATTTGATTGCAAATATCTACATAAACTACCATGCGTATATTACAATCGGGGTAAGGAGCTGAGCGTATTAAACGCTGCTGAAATGTAGGATAGAAATATATAGGTACCTAATATTAGGAGATGAAAAACAGTTTATAATGCAAGCAAAAAGCGACAGGGCTAAATCTCCTAGTTCAAGTTAAGAGATCAAGGATATACAATCCAGTGATGAAAAGTGACAGGAAAGCATATAACTCGGGAGCGTAGACTGTCAATGTTTTTGTACTTTTGTCTACATTACATGCCATTACATTACGATGAGAGTAAACATGGAATTGTGGAATAAAAGAAGGAAAAGTTTAGGTAAAGTGTAGAATGTGCCGTTATGAATCCACCTATTACAAAAACTACGCCAAAGATCACTACAGCCTAAAATTTCTTCATCTTAGTGGTTTACTTATAAGCCTAAGCTACATTTGCATGGCTTCGTTGCCTTCTTGTGTACAGCGTTCAGGGACGTTTCAGGGCTTGCTTATTGTCCTCCTGTATACCAATCTTTTGTATGTTATTACTGCACAGAGGGTGATCAGGATGATGCCATGCAAAATATGGAAATGGTGGAAATAAATAAAAGAAATTCTATAGGGAAATAAAGACATGGTTATGGAACACATGGATTCGCAAAGCTGAAGGTAAATATTTTACCTATCATTGTACACATTCACCAGTGAAGCTGAGCGCGTGACGCAAATATTAGATACAAAGGCAGACTTCGCTTACAAATACTGACTGAGGATGATAAGTATGTGGAGATGGGATAAATATAAACGGGCTTTATATTTCATGGAAGCATTACTTACACCTATGTTCACCTTTGTCCGTTTACTCTATACAAATATACTCCTAGCATTTTTCGAAGAAAAACACATCTAGGCTCGGCGGTATGAATGTAGCAGGGTGTTAACTTTTTTACTTCAGAAATTTTCGCACAAAAGATCTGTTCCGACACCGTTATGAGTTGTAGATGCCTCTTCTAGTTGAAAAGGCTTGAAGCTCCTCCCAGGTCTCAAATATCATCATACTTCGCTCACTTGAAAAATTCTGTTTCCGCTTTGTTATTCAATTGCCGGGCCATTTAGACGCCTTGGTTTGTTTGAAAACCCCTTTAAAATTTGTCGTATTTCATTACTGTTTACACACTCTGTAGCTGGGTTCAGAACAAATATTTCGCGATAAAAATCCAGCTGCATGAACCTTTCTTTGTCACTGCTAGGATTCATCACAGTTTATGTGTAAACAAAGAGGGTTCATTCTACAGTTGACAGTATGCATAACTAAAAACCAACATTCTTATTCATACATTTGTCCAAACTGGTATTTTTCAATTTACGCTGATAATTCGAGTGGATTCGTGCAAAAAATCGCAAATGGTAATTTTAATTTAAGGGTTTCAGCTGAAAAGCTTGGGCTTGGGGAGAAGCTCTTTCATCTGAATAAAGAGCAATGAATAAATGTAAACATGTCCATCCATTCCACTATAATGACTAAGTAGTGATGTAGGTAATCACGTGTTAGATTAGTTATTATTAGTATTACTTATAGCGGAACATATGTGTTTACTATGGGCAGCGTATGACGGGTTTCCCACACGGGCAGAATTTAGTTTTTGCTTAGAATAGGAATTGAGAAGCGAAATTTCAAACCTAAAACTTCCCACCGGTTCTTTTAGGCGGTGAGAAAAAATGTTTGGGATTTTAGAATTTACATTTCAAAGCGAATGAAGTAAATTTCAAAGTTATAAAAGTGCAATATTTGTTTATAATTTATTCTTCGTTTTATTCAACATCATCTGATCACGTAGGAATCGTAGGATTGAGATACGTAGCGTAAAAGAATTGTCTGTAACTGTAACGCAGGAGTTTGCACAACACGACGATTGAAATTGAAATATGATTTTCGACAGAAATTCATGTACATTTATACATCACACAATTTTGTACTGCACCCTTTTTTGGTACTATACCTGCTGTTGGTTAAAAAGTAATAAACGTACAGTACATACATATTGATGCGC